>VYZS01106206.1:0-11369 GCA_013400695.1 Neodrepanis coruscans | reverse complement strand
GCTGCCACCGCTGCATCTGTCAGTGCTGCAGGGCACCTCAAGGGCCCTGGGGACACCCCTGGCACCGGGCTCTGCCACCCCAGGGCTGCTCCTCACAGCGGCACTGTCCTCGGGCTGGCCTCACCTCACATGCCAGCGTGGCCACCACGGGAGCAGCCCCACCCACTGTGAGGGCTGCCAGCATCACGTGCCCGTTGCCAGCGCATGTGTGATACTGATGACCACACTTGCTGCACCTCGCAGCACCACGGCACCACTGGCCCAGCCATGCTTTTTTGCAGCCGAGCGGGGAGAGCTGGCTGCACCTGCCGCCACTCAGCCCAGCAACAGAAACCACAGGCAGCCGCGGGCAGCCGCTCTGCCAGAGCCCTCCTGCCCCAGGACAGCTGCCCCTTGCCCCACTGCTACTGCTGCAGCAGGGAGCCTGCCTGCAGCTGCCGCCACTGCCGTGTGCCGCTGCCGCACCACACCCACCGCTCATTGCTCTGGGGCAGGCACTGCCACAGCCCCGCCGCCAGCAGCGGGGCAGGGGCCACCACTGCCACCCGAGCACCACCCATGCCTGGCCAGAGCAAGCAGCCATCATGCTGCGGGAAATCCTGGCTGCGGGTATACTCCAGTCAGCAGCACAGGCTCGCCTCGCTGCCCTGCCACTGCCACAGTCTGAGCCCCACCCAGCCTCAGCACCATGGGACGACTGGGACTGGGCAGGAAGAACCCGCATTCTCGAGGCACTGGAATCTGTCCGCAGTTTCTTATAAAAGACAGAACAAGATTTTAAAAGCAACCCTCTCCCCCTTCCCGAAAACCTGGCAAAACCAACACCCCCTCCCTCTCCCTTCCCACCTTCCCCCAGAAGAGACCCCTTGAGAAATAACCCCGGGAAAAATAAGTTTTACAAACTAGAACCTATTTCACCCCATAACACATTCAAAATAATCTAGTCCAGCTATCAGCCTTGCACCACCATAATCACCCCTAAACCATATTCCCAAGTGTCACATCCAGATGCCTCTTGAACACTTCCAGAGATGGTGACGACCACCTCCCTGGACAATTATTCCAGTGTCTAAGCACTCTTTCAGTGTTTTTGTTTTGGTTTTGGTTTTTTTGTTTGTTTGGTTTTGGATTTTTTTTTTTTAATATCTAATCTAAACCTCCCCAGCACAACTTAAGGCCATTTCCTCTCATCCTTTCCTTTAAGACGTGTCCAAAGAGATTGACTCCCATGTCACTACAGTCTCCTTTCAGGTAATTGTAGAGAACAATACAGTCCCCCTTGACACTCCTCTTTCCAGACTAAACAACCCCAATATCTTAAACTGCTCCTTGTATGTTTTAGAAGGCATGGAAGGCTTTGTTTCTTAGCTGTACTTCAGAAAGAATCAAGCTATTGTTTCCTCCCAAAACAGAGTCAGATTGTCTCATTTTCCATATTCTACTCCTGTTCTGAAAATTCCTATCCATTGAACATTTAAAAAAATAAATGGATCTGACTGTATTAATTCTACTATACAAATGGCCAGGCACTTCATCACAGTCGTCCGTGCTTCATTCCAGGAAAACACTGAATGCACTTAACTGCTCATGGGTGTACTATCCATAGACTACAGTTAGTCCAGAATGAAAGGTCTCAGAATGTGAATAGCCTGGACATTACACTTCCAGTAGCATTCACCCCACAGGTAGATTCCTACTTCTTCTTGCTTTTCAATTCCAGAGCAAACTATAACTTTATAATGTTGGCTTTCGTGAGGTTTTTTCGACATTTGGGATGTAAACTTGGAGTGATCTCTATGTTGTAAATAGACAACAGATTTGGATAAGAATGAAGGACCTACTTTATATGCTTTTAAAACATGACAGGTCTTGTTCACATAAATGTTCATTGTAAGTCTAAAGGATAGCTGTTTACCTTTAGGATTGGTTGCAGTATCCATTGAATTTAGGTATCTTTGAAACTGAGTGACCAATGAGAGTGAATGTTTTATATTGCACTTGGAAAACTTGTATCCAAGCTCTGGCTAAGTTTCAGCAGAGGTGTTATTAATTTTAGCCAATATTAGATTAGACTGCTGGATTTTGACTCAGGTCCTGGAGATAATTCTATTGCCAATTTTTTCCTTTGCATAACATTTTCAAATGAGGATTATTTTTTGGGATTAGTTATGCTTTATAATTTCAAAACCATTTAGTACATTTTCACAAAAAAAAAGTTGTTTTGTAGTTCCTCACACTTTCATACACCAGCATGTGTCATTAAATGTTTTCTCTGAGACTGTTTTATACTAAGAATACACAAACATCACAGAAAACATCAAATGTGGGTTGTTGAGTTGTTTGGGTTTTTTAGTGTATATTGGACTCAGAATTCCTCTGTTGAAACTCCCTTATTTTTAATAATTGCTTTCACAAAATAAAGCAGCACCATCTATCATGGTTTTACAAACTGCTGTAACACTTTTCTTTGAAAATGTATAGTTTTTAAGGCTCATAAGAAATTGTGTCCATATAAATCTCATTCAGCCCTGTGGTAGGGCTGAACCTCGTTTTCCTCAAATTCCAGTAGAAAGACCTTATTTACAAATATTTTTTTGGGAAAAAAAAAAGGCAAAACCTCCCAAACCTTCTGTTTATATTTTGTTTTCAATAATTATGAAGTATCTATTTGTTGTATCATATCTATTTTTCTATCTTTGGTAAGCAAAAAAGGCTTACCTCTACAGTTTTCTGCATCTGTTTCTGTTTGTGATCTTTTTTAAGCTCAGAACTAATCCAACTGCTTCTGATTTTTAATAGAAATACCCATATTGATGTATATGAACTGTGAAGGAAGAATTTAAATTACCATCTCATCTCAACTGAGAATGTTATATATTTTTAAATTCAATACATTTTGAAATATGACAAATACTCTTTTATTACAAAAAATACATTTTCTCAGGAGTAATCCATTATAATTTCTTCTTATTAGTATTAATAATGACCAATTTTTGAATAACACATACTTATTACTTAAGTTATTAACTGAGACTTGGAGACCCACCAGTGTTCTCTATCACTGTCTTAATCTCTCTGTATTTCCATGGTATTTTATCATTCATATCTTGTATAGTGTTACTTGTTCTGAAAGAATGATATCTAGTCTCAAAAAGCAAAAACCATGGTTCAGTCAGTACATTAAAATGCACTTCACACGACTTTCCATTCTATTAGATGTTATAAAATTATAATGCATGTGATAAATAAGAAAAACAGTACATAAATTATTCATAACCATTTTAAATGTAAGAAAACTGATTCATCTTAGTATATTTTTTACTCTTTAATAGTCATGTGAAATTTTAAATAATTTTATTTTTGCATCACTGAAATATATACAGCAAATTTACATGCAGCATGAATAAGATACCATAACATTTACTGGTCTTCTGCTTTCAAAATAGCAGTTATCTCACACATATCAGACATCTCCATTTGATTCTTCACAATTACATCTTACTTAACACAGCCTAGTTTCATGCCATGGAAGAGAAATACATGCTTTCAGGAGCTTCTAATCTATCCCGTTTTAGAAGTGCAAAGGATTTGCCTAAACGGTCATAAGTAAAATCTAAGACTCTCTAATCCTGAGTTTATCCACATGTAGCCTGTGGGTCTGAGAGAGGATTTGAGGAGAAACAGTGCTCTCGTGAATCTGCAGTTAGATGGAAAAGAGGAACTACAATACATTTCAATGTCTCTAGATAAAAAAGATGTGCTTTAAATGTCTTTATTAAGATTAAACTAATCATACACCTGAAGAGCTTATTTTCTTTCAGTTGCTTTTAAAAATGACCATAGTCATTTTGCTATGTATATTGAAGTTATTTTAATGGGAAATATATTTTTGAGCTCTCATGATAGCTGAGATCTAGTCAACATAGTCAATGTGGTCTAGAAAGCTTCTCATTAAATCAATTGGTCTTAATAAGAAGCTGAATTGCCTCTTTAAGACTTGTTTCTCATATAATAAACAGTATATTAATTAATGTAAAAGTATGAGGCTGGGATTATATTGCACAGATTTAGGCATCTAAGCTTCTCTCTCAACACTCTTGTTCCAGTTAGTTCAAGTCCCATAGAACTTTCTTTGGTTCTACCAGGCCCCCAGGGTATCTCAAATACCAGTAGACACATCCCTTATGATGATCAGTTTAGTAAATACCTGGAAATCTATTAAAACCATCCATCAAAAGTGTTGGATCTTAAACACTAAATTTAATCTTTATACCAGAAATGTGTATTTACATTGTCCCAAAAATAGAATTCTAACTACTACCTAAAGACTTCCTTGCTGCCAGCATTTTTGTGTAAATGTGTTTAGTATCTATTACCAGGTTTAAATAAATGATCGTCAAATTGCATCCTAATGACTGTTTGGATAAGCACCAATTTTTCAGCTGACTAGTGAATTTCCAATTTATTTTATTTAAATTTTGAGCTTAATATTTCAATTTCTTGAAGAAATTATTGACATGTATTCTTCTGTGAAACAGCTTAGCATATCTACGAAATATTTATGCATTTTCTTTACACAAAAAATAAGTATTTTATACCAATATTTGAAAGTGAATTAGAAGAGTGTTTCCAGACAATCTATGAAGATAGAGAAAATAAAAAAATAAAATCAGAATGGAAAATGAGGATAAAAACTGGGGGAAAGTATGAGCTGGTGGACATTTCCATACAAGATACCTTGATTTCAAAACTGAACTGATTTCTGAAAATTTGCAGTTTCAGTCACTGGTGAAAACTATATGGTGATATGGTGATCAGTTCTATATATTGTATATAACATATTACCTATTCAAAGCAGAAATTCTGTAGTGAATTCTGAAGACATGTCAATACCCCTAAGCAGAACTTTCATTGTTTACTCATGTTTGAGACAAAGGATAACTTATACTAGCATGAATGTTGGCAGAAGTAGAAGTTTTAAGCAATTACAAAACTGAACAGTTTCCATAATAAAATGAAATAAAATTTTAAAAATTACAATTTTTATGCAAAATGAATTTAATTAATGACATTTTCACATCTCTCTGTATTTCTGAACAGTAAAGTATTAGTACGTGGTAATACTTTCATCTTTATCAAACTCAAATGGCATGTTTATTTTCAGTATTTAATGCCTATTTTTATGTCTTGCAGAATTTGTTAGTCGCCTTTCATTTAGTTGCCTAGTCTACTCTCACTTTTCACACTGATATTTGAAAAATATATCTTGCATGTTATCATGTTTTCTGCATTAGAAGGACAATATTTATTGTTAATTATTATTATTATTTCTGCCATAGCAATCTGAGGAGAAAAGTGAGAAAAATTGTGGAAGGAAAGATAAACTATCTCTTAACCAGCTGGTATAACTGGGCCATTGTATCAATCTACGTCTTGTCTTGAGAAAGTGACATGGTCAAAACGCTCTATTGATCTGTTAACTTGTTTTCTGGGCTGAAAGCAGTGCTGCCATCAGGACTGGTTGAACACCAGTCCATCACTTGTACAATTAAGATCGTTATTCCTTGCAGGATTTTTTCTCATCTTATAGTAATTTTCTTCATTTTCTTATGTCAGTTTATGTTTTTATTAACTCAAATTTGTTTTGGTTTTGCCTTAATTTTGTATCTTCGTTAACTAGCTCCTTTACTAAATCTTTTACAAGTCCGTTGAAATAAAAAAAACACTCAGATCTTTGTGGGATTTCACTAGTAACCACTAACTGTAGGATAATAAACTGTTACTCATCTCTTTAATTTCCTACCTCTTATGCAGTTTGTAATCCACAAGACTGTCTTCCCTGTTGTCACATAGTCAATTAATTTCCTACAGATCGTTTTCAGGCATCATGTCATATCCATGCTGTTGGGACAAAAAATTACATTTGAAAATGTTTAACACCATAATAGTTTGTTTTGATGCCGTACTTTTTAAGAAACTGGTAACTGCTTCTCAAAGTAAATTTTAGGCAAACAGATTCTGAGTTGTTGAACTCTGTCTTAAATATGCTTATATATTTGCCTTTTGTGTTTTGTTTTATCTCTCATACATGCTGTCACTGCAGGTACTAGGTCTGGCTGTGGTAGAGTTGATTTTCTTCATAGCAATATGTATGATCATGGTGTGATTTGTGTTTGTAGCTAGAATAATTTTCATAATTCAGTTGTCTTTTGGCTCTTCCTGAGCACTGCTTGCACATCATTGAAGATTTGTCTTTTTCCCACTCTGCACCTCCCCAGAGAGCAAACTGGGGATGGGTAAGAGTTTGAGAGGGGACACAGCTGAAAGAGCTGACTTGATCCACAAGACTTCTCACAGGGAGAAAGGAGGGAGTTACAGAGGAGAAAGGAGGGAGTGAACAGCTGTATGAGTGTTTCAATGTTAACTGTGATCAGTGCACCACACTCCAAAACACCCTAGTAACATTTTGTACACATTCTGGAATTAATTAAAGACATGAAACATTACTTAATCTTTTATGGTTTATGGAGATAACCGAAAGATTTAACTAGGTAAATAAAAGCAGATAACTCCAAATCAATAGGACATGTATAACTGTGATTTAAAGGCTTTCAATTTAAAAAAAAATTGTTTCTATTATTTCATATTTTCATTGAGAAAATAAAGAAGGATCACAATCTTATTTCTTGCCTGTGGACTAACAGATTTCATTACAAAGGCCATCTATCTTTTATGCAGAAAGTTAGAAAATGAAATAATTTCTTAATCTATATAGGGTATGAAATAAAAGCAATACAATGTTCATTTTTTATAAAGTCTGACAGGACTTTGCAAGTGTTAGTTTGGTCTAATAGATGTATATTTGATATCTATCCTAAGGATGCTTTATTCTTTAGAGTATCTTTCATTTGCTGTGTTGAATCTGTGGAAACTCTGAAGCCTGGGAGGTACCTTTTGTGTCACTGAGCCTATTATCCAGCAGGGAAGTGGACTGTATCTTTTCCTGAAAGGTCAAAAACCATTTAAGAACCATTGAATTTGTTTGTTTGATTGTTTGTTTGTCTGTTTGTTTGGTTTGGTTTTTTTTGTGATGATTCTTTTATTCCTTAAGTTGAATGTAGCAGATGAACCCATTACTTTACACGAGCTATTAAGGTGTTTTACTTAACTTGTAGGTCACTTTCAAAGTGCTGGTTTGATGATATAAAGACAAAGCATGTCTTTGGTGGAGAGTTTTCTTGAGTTAAAGGAAATCTTAGAGGATATAAAGCAAGCTCTATATCCTTCTGATTAACGCTATCACCAGTCTTAATATAACAGATTTAATTGAAGTACAAATTCAGGACGCCAATGTGTTTTAGGGACTTTGTATACATATAGCAGTACCTTATTTTTGAGAAAGCTGGTCAGCAAGAGCTAAAGATCAAACCACTACATTAATGAGATCCCAGCTGAGTGATCAAGAAAGGGGTGAAAAAATATCACTGTAGCTTTACTTTAGACGTGGAATTTGGTGACATATTTTTTGGTACATAACATGCACCTAAAAAAGTCTTATAAATTCCCTTTAATTTTCTGTATGCAGAAGATATTTATTACTACTGTCAGGTTTCCAGTTTCTTTAGAGTAATATCACCTTAATTCTTCAATATTTCTTTTCCCATTTTTCCCTCCAACATATTTGACAGCCACTTTTTAAAAATATATGTATTTTTCCAAGAACTAGAGCATGAAACAGTTTTCCAAGCATATGCATTAGAATGACATTCTGAGATATTGAAAAGACATATACAGTGACTAATAGCAATGGTTTTCTATGCAGTTAAATTATATAAATCCATTTACAGGATAACTGTAAATGACTTCTTAAAAAAAATTAAAATTGTTTAATAAATAAGCCAGACAAAACAAAGTCCTCCCCGCTCAGAATATTCTGTGATTCTGTGAAAACCTTCTTTAATTAGTTGGGCTGCAAACATCATTACTCTAAGATTAGAGACTTTCATTTTTTTAGGTAAGTTTAATTTCCTATTAACATTACTTCTTTTTATGCTGAAGTAAAAATATTCACTAACATTTAAGAATTCTGCAATTTATAGAAAGCAGCATCCCAGGGACAAATGTAATTTTGCATAAAATGCAGTGGGTCCTTACTTTTAGTTCTGTTTTTAACTTTATAAATCTTTTTAGAGTACCCCCAAAGAGATAGATAGACTAGAATGATAGTGTTTTGAATACAGTTAATCTATATGTCTATACATGTAATTTAAAAAGAAAGGAGGTGTTATGTGAAAATTAAGCAACTACATAGCAGTTTAGATAGTACAGTTTTCTTTACCAAAACTACTTCTAGTATCTGAGACCTTAGAAATTTGATGAATTTTATTTATATTATGAACTTTGGGCCCAAGTGTACATTTGATAAATACTCATCAGTGCTTTCCAACACTTACCAGCAACTTTGACAGCAAGTAAATTACTAAATTTGGCTGTGCATGTCTACATATGAAACATCGCATTTAATGTTTTAAATTTTACATTGGTACCTTTCATTCAACCTTACTGGAAAAAAAAAAAGTTAACTTCAAATGAATGACTCCATAATTTTATCAAAAAAAATTCTTATTATTGTGAATAGGGAATTTTAGAATGTGAAAGAGTGATTGATGAGAGCTGTTCTGATACTACAGCAATTAATTATCTGCACAGATAAACATGACCAGTTACTTTACCACAAGGAAAAGAATTGGGAACAAACCACAGTTGAAAGCAGAAAAAACAAACTAGATTATGTTATCCTTATTTCCAAATCTGAGTATTACACAAAACCAGTAAATTATCTGTCAGTCCCCAGACCATGTGACTGCCTTGGATAACACTGGGAAAAAAATCAAAATTTGGGGATTAGGTCCTGCTTGGTAAAGATCTACTTATATGCAAAAGCTCCCTGTAAGGAAGTTGCAATTTTGATCTTTCAGAGAGAACCCTAAATAAAATTTTACACTGTTTATACAATTCTGTTAGTAATGTATTTTTGATATAAATTTTGCACAATAAGTAACTCCAGGCTTGATGAGTAAAGTTATTTCCGTCCAATAGGACAATGTTCTGTTTACCCATTCTGTTTCACAGTAGAAATGTTATCAATTATAACAATATAGGTGTTGTTTCTTTTCATATTGTCCACCAATATTTTAGAAAATACCATTTTTTTTAGAGCTTTCATTTAGTGTTTCTATTTTTATAATTCTGTCTCTAAGCTTGATGAGCCATTACTTTATATCAACTCACACTTCATTTAACCGTGTCATATCACATAATGACATAATGAAATGTAGCATGACACAGAATTCTACTGCAAGCTGTTGTAAAAATGTAAAACAGAAAGTATTTAAATAGTGGCTGCACTAAACCAAACACAGGAACCAGGTATTTCATGCCAGACAATCTACAGAGACCATATCAGTAAGACTGACCCATCTACAGAATCAAGCCCAGAAAGAATTTTCTTTTTCTTATCAGAAAATAGAAATAAAATTATGGTGAAAACTTCTAACTTTAGTAAGTTAAAAAAAGAAAGTTGGTGGACTTTGGTGTGACTTGCTAAGTTTCTGTAGAACTGTGATACGGTTTGTGTAGGCTTCAAGATTTAGTCTTGAATTTTCTACCAGGATTCAGAACCCCTATCTTTTTTTTCTATTTTTTTATAATATGAGAATTTGTTTTATTATTGGTTTCTACAGTTGAATATGCATATCAGAACTGTGTAATGAGAATAATTTCATTTTTTAATAACTTAAAATGTTTTATAATGAAAATCAAATCTTTTAAAATTGTTTCATGAATTTGTTCAGATATTTTCTCCTTAGTATTTCTGTCTGCTTATGGTTCTAAAATGAGTATCATCTCTATAATTTGCCATAACCTAAAAGCATGCACACAGATGTGTGATACCTACATAGGCTTGTTTTGATGCTGAATTTTACAACCCATCATTATTTCATAAGAGGAGGAATGTGGCCCTTTTCATTGTTTGAATGCTGTACAGAGGATTTTCCATAAATGTTGGCATGTAGAACTATATAACAATAAATACATTTTTTTTTTCAGAGTTCTGGTTGTCAGGTTCATATACTGCTAAAGAAGTAAAACTATTAATTATATGAAAAGAAGATAGTATCTTCTAAAAAATAAATGGTGTCATGCATAATAAGTAGCTAAAATACTCTATGCTGAAATTATTTAAGAGTGTGCAAGTACTACATATATACAGGATAAACAAATGACAAAAAGTTATATGTCTAATCAAAAAAAAGATACAACCTGTTTCTTCAAAATAAGTTATAAATTTAGACAAAAGAATACAGAGTTTTTGCATTCTTTGAGGTATACTATAAGTCTGTGTTAAATTTAGCAGTATTCTTTTCTTAGAGCCCAGATATTTATTATATGTGTGACTTAAAGAGAAAATAAAACATAGCCTTTTTCTTATATGAAGATTTTATACAGAGTATAAAATGCAAATGACAGAAATTTACTTATTCATCACTTTTAATGTGAATCACAGAATTAGAAAAGAACAGATTGGAGGGGACCTTTATAAGTCAATTAGAACAAACCACTACTCAAAGTAGCTCTGGTTAAATAAAGCTGCTCAGGGCTGTGTACAGTCAAAGGAAGATGTATGCTCAGCGGAAGCAAGTTCAGGTGACATGGGTAGAATTCAGAGATGCTGCTTGCAACTGTAGGGATAAAATTCATGAGGCCAAAACTCAACTGGAATTGAAGTTGACCAGAAATATGGGGGACAATAAAAAGTTTTTTTCAAATATATTACTAGTAATAGGTAGTATAGAAATATCATTTGCCTGTTACACAGTTGACATGAGGTGTTTAATGCTTTCTCTGCCTCTGTCTTCAACACAGATGATGGACTGAGGAGCTCTCAGTGCCCTGAGCTGGAGAACCATGACTGCAAGGATGATCAGCTCCCAGATGACCACGAAATTTTGCAGTATCTGCTGCTCCAACTGAATCCCTACTAATCTATAAGACCTGCTGAGATTCATCCAAGAATCCTCAAAGAGCCAGCTTCATTGCACAACATCTCTCAATGATTTTTGTGTGGTCTTGGGAATCCAAAGAGGTCCCAGCTGATGGCAAGCTGACAAATGTTATCCTGGTTTTCAAGAAAGGACAGCAGGAAGACCCCAGAAACTACAGGCCTGTCAGTCTAACTTCAGTGCCTGATAAAATTATGGAGAAGATTATTATGTCAGGTATTGAAAAATACCTGAAATATAATGCAGTCATTGGCAGCATGGCTTAATGAGAGGAAAGACCTTCTAATCAAAACTGATTTCCTTTTA
>VYZS01106194.1:59969-75647 GCA_013400695.1 Neodrepanis coruscans | reverse complement strand
ATAAAATTGGAGAGATTGTTATGAATTTCCTCTTTTTGATCATCGGGCACCGAGAGTAAAGCTGTTCTCTCCCTTCGCTGCGAGTCCTGTCTCGCTTCTTATCTCGGCCGGGCCGTAGGCCTCACGCCAACATCTGACCTTCTGTCAGAAGCAGTTCATATTTTATATAATAAAGTATTTCTTATAAGTACATCGTTTATGTCAGAATAGAGAAGTATGGACCAGTCTGGAAGTGATGACATTAACATACATTACAGCTATCAAATGAAATGATTTCTTTGATCTACCTATGAAAATAACACAAATTGTTTCAATTAATGAGCCAATTTTCCTTCCTCAAATTCCAATTTGAAGTTATTCCTAGAGAAGAAACAAAGAACTCCAGACAGAAACTGACTGCAAATGTCATGGCTAGTGTGGTAAAATTTCATACTGCAGAATGAAAAACAAATACAGAAAAAAACCCTTCTATATTGAAAGTAGGAAAACCAGAACTCCGTTATATCTTACTGCCATATTAAAAATTTAGAAAGCATCAATGCATCCAGTGATGATGGCACTGATAGACTTTATAAAGGATTTTTAATGATTTTCAGTAAATATTATACGATTTCATCTTTCTTGAGAAAGAAAATCAAGTTTTAATGAAAACTTCCTATTGTTTAGGACAGCTAGAACTGCACTTTCTGTAGAAGCATTAGCAGCACATGAAAACCAAGTTCATGTCCTCTGGAAAGGGATGAATTAGTGGGATGCATGATCTCATCAACAATAACCAACACGAAAAAACACTACATGCTGAAATTCACATTACTGAGATGTAGCACTGTGCTGCAAGGATAAAGAACAACTCACTAACTTACTAATTACTAATGCATTACTAATGACAGGGATACACATTAATCCATGCTTTCTGGAGACAAGCATTCTTACAGCTCTATGAATCAGAAGATATCTGCAAAATATACTTTTCTTTATCTTTTGAGAGTGTTGAGAATGGCAGAGATGAGAAAAGTTCCTACTCCAGAGACAGCCATATCTCAGGAGCAAATGCCTCAGGAAGTTAGTCCCTATTATGGGCAAAGCCACAAGATGGAGTTGTGTCTAAAAGGACAGGATAAAGCAGTAGCTCCAGAGGATCTGAAGTTGGCACATAAGCTTGAATCACATATAGACAGACAGATTTCAGATGAGCTGAGGCCACACCATAAGCAGTCAAGCAGAAATGCTAAATCAGTAGCATACACAGATTTAGGAAAATTTAGTCATAATCAGTCAATTAAGAGAACCAGGAGATCCGTAACAGATCTTTTAATTCTTAAAAATTACAAAAATTACAAAATAGCAGCAGATTACTCCATTTTCTATGAAGTGTGCTGAATGGAGGGCAAAACTAAAGTCACAGGCAAGAATGTCTGTATTGCTCATTAAGTCTGTCAACTGGTTGCTCTTGTTGTGTTGAGATCTAACACCATGCTGACCAAGAGTTTCTTATTGCTTCTTTGGGCTTACCTATCATCATTTCTACTTGTGTGCATTGATTCTCAGTTTACAAATTCAGGCAAAGACTCTTTTGATCTCTGAAAGATGTGTTGCAAATCTGACTTGCTGAGACAACAGGCCTCCAGGCCCCACAGTAGAACACAAATCAGTCAGTGTCAATTGGGAACTTAAGCACAAATTATCATCTAATAGCTGCTTTGAAAGTAAATGAAGACAGACTTGCAAGACATCCTAGAACGTCACAATAGTTACTGACCATACAATGAAGGACATGATAAAAGGATGCATCAAAGAACAATGTTTTTGTTTTACACCACCAGAAGAATGAAGTACAGAACAACAACAACAACAAAAAAAGCAGTAAATTATAGGGGATGATAATGATACAAAGATCCAAAGCCCATATATTCAGGCCATCAGATCTGTGTACAGCCCTAAAGAAGTGTGAGAATGCAAAAACCCAATCTGCACTGGAACAAAAGATTGCCCTGCAGTAGGCAAGACAAGCATTAAAGAGTTATCAGTGACAGTGTCATTTGCAGTTATGTCAAGCCCAGGATCTGAACTTAACAAGAATCTCAATGATCACTGACACCCAGTGCTTCTGATTTTTCTGCAACATTTGCAGACATCAGATAATAGCAAAGATCAGCAGTAATCCCCAGATTACATAAACTAGAACCCACATAATCACATAGAAAAGACAATGATGATGACATAAAGGGAGAGGATGGCTTCCTGGAACATCTGCATACTGCTGAAGTCTGGCCCCAGCAAACCGAAAAAGGCTTTCACAGAGAATATGCAATAAAGGAACTTGTACGTACAACTCAAATGGAGAGCTATGGCCTGGAACTGTTCAATAATTACTTCTTAAACCGTGAGGAGAAGTTCCCTTACAGCAAAGCTATTCACAAAGTATGTGCTGAGCTCATACTAACTTAGTGGAGATAAGTTATAAACAATATGCAATGAGGACTGTTCATATTTTCTCTGAAAAAGATATTAAGTTGTGTATTCTCAAAAAATAGCATCCTGGAAACATCTTCAAACTTCATACTCTGCATTAATGCTAAGAGAGGATTTTCCCTGGGTTTTCGATGAACCCACAAGACACTTCTCATGGTCATGTTTAAGACAGACAGCACTTTTCTTTCTCCATCTAGAGGTGAATAAAATAGTGTGAAAGCATCCCTTCTTAAAACAGAGTAAGTTATTATATATGTATTGGAGCTAATTTACATTGAAGAAGATTTACAGTAACCAAATGAGAAAATCAAATGCTGATAGACATAGGGAGATGGCTAAGAAAATCATCACAATTTTTTCAGATGGGGGTGCTTGTGTTTGTCTACAAGTAACTATATTCTTTAAGAATCTCTGAATACTCATTTGGTGAATTAACTTCTTGCAAAATAAGTAACTCTTAAGGTATCTGACTGGTTTTGTGGGCCTAAGTCACTTGCTCAGTGGCATATTTGAAGACAATGGAAACTGAGTTTTGACTTCTATACTAAAATACTGTGCTGAGGCTATCTAACTATTCACAGTTCATCCTTCAGGCTCAGGGGTATAGATCTGTTTTGTATTTGTTTCACAGGCATTGTCCACTCTCAGATGGATATGATATCTGCTCACAAAACAAGGAAATAAAATAGTTGGAACTGAAGTTCTGCAAGTTTTGTTTGGGTGGTCTTGGTTTGGTTTTTTTTGGGGGGTTGAGTTGTTTTGGTTTTTGGGGGTTTTTTTGTTCCTTTCAGGGGTGTTGTTGTTTTCTTCTTTAACAAACAATTCTCTCGCCAAAATTTTGTGTGCTCTTTTTTTTCATTATTTAAATACAAAACCGTGTTCCCCTAAATAAAGTCCTCCCTTTCTAATGATGAAGTGGTGGAAAGTGAGACATATGATTAATATATTTCTTGGCAACTTCCCACCATCGCAACCAGATATAGGATTGTTTTTCATAATAATCTTTTCCCTTAATAACTCTTACTAGAGGTTTGCTTTAAATCAATCATGGCCAAGGCCCTCCAGTCCTCAAATGCAATCAGTTTTATCATGCTTCCTTCAGTACATAAATGCAATTGTTTTAATTACATTTTGCTATATTCCTTAAGGAAAAAAAATACAAGTCTACAGCTTTTAAGAATCATAACAGTGACAATCATCCCATTGCGTTCAAAATTTTTCTGGGTCTAATTTCATCACTCTATTTCCTTTCAATATTTTGTAGCCATCCTAAATTAATTTTCAAATGAAATAACATCTAAAAAGCGTTAAAATGGTTTCCCCCCCCCCTTTTCTTAGGCAATAAATATCTTAAGAATTCACAACAGGTCTCTCATTTGTTTCCTTAAAACACGTCTTTATTACCATTTTTAGCTAACACCAAAAGGTGCAAGTATTTCGCCATACTAAAAGCTTTTTGCTGTGCTGAGCTCAGAGAAATAAAGAGACTTGAATCTGCCAATGATGCTCTTAAACAGTAATTACCAAGAGGCTTTCTAGAAGGATTAGTGCCCTTTAATGTGCTGATTAATCCGATTTTAAATAGTGAATTTGTAAAATCAAAAGTACTTAATACATGAAGTGTATTTAATTGTATAAATAGAATTCTTTTCAGAAAGGAAAAATTGCTTAGCAACACCTTTGTTGCCTACCTATTACGTCCGGCCGAACACTTAATTTAGGAGTTTTCTTATTCTTCCAGGAACAGGCAACAAAGATCCCATGGGTTCTGATCCCCCGAGTTCAGTGAGAGCGCGGCCGGACATTTTCACCCCGCGACGACACCACGGGGATCACGACATCTCTCGTGTGCGCGGGCCGGGATCCGCGTAACCCCCGCTCCGCAACGCTGCGGGCACCGCAGTGGCCCCAACTACAGGAATTGAGTGCTAATCGGCCTGCTCTTTCACCTCTAATTACTGCTATGCATTGGAAATGGCTCCTGAAAGCTTCTTACCACCTCTCAATCGAAGGCAATCTCAAAAAGCAAATAAATAGCAGATAAATACCTTTTTTAAAGCCCAGTTGGAATTATTGTTCAGTGTAACATAGGAATGCTCTCTTTTTTTTTTTTTTTAAGCAAATATAATAATTTGCAAAGGCTTCTTAAATGGCTTGTCACATCCACGTCTTCATAGAAAGTTTATGAAAGAAAAATGTCAAATGTTCCACTGGGTGAAACGAGATCCAGTCTTCATTCTGTGCTGCGGGTCAGCAAAGCAATGCACTTCCCTGGTCTGTCACTTGTACATCTTTTGTCTTAATTTTCTTGCATTTAAATAGTCTCTTTTATTGCAATCTAATTTTCAAAGTAGATTTCACTATAATATAAATTGATTTAACTTTTTGTATGATTAATCTTCAGAAATAACACACTCATGTCTTTTGTGACTTTAGATATGGGAGTAGTGTGCTGGAATTAAAAGACTACTCACAGTCTTGATTTCAGAACAGAGGCCTAAATTATCTATATTTCAAGTATCTACAGGTTTCATTTATTGTTTGCTGTCCTTTGTTGTGTTTAGAGCCTTTACCAATTATAAACAGTTCTTTTGCTCATTCTTTAAGGCCACAAATGAAAACAAGGAATACAAGCCTCCACATCAGGAGTTGGACTTTGATGATCTTTGTGGGTCCCTTCCAACTCGGGATATTCTCTGATTCTATGATCCTACAGGACATTTTTCCCTAGTCTCTCCAGACCCTTTGTCTGTCTTTCCTGAAGTTTTCAGCTGAAAATTTGATTACTGACAATTAAAAAAAAATCAGATTTAGTGATACAGTGTATTGAATGTTCTATTTAATTTCCCAGAAGGGACAAAATACATCCCCAAAATAGCTCACCAAGTCCATGGCAGCTATAGGACTGTATTAAGGTCACTGATAGACAATATGAGAACACTGTACTATTAACTGTGGGACAGCAACTTTCTGATGGCAGAGAAATGCCTAGCCTTTTCTTTCATGTGGAGAGATGCCAGCCTCTTTAACCACCACGCAATAAAAGACCCATCAGCTTCAGTGTTATCCTCCTTACTTGGGGTATTTTTACTCTATGTGTGGCAATAACACATATTCCAAGTTTATCATTAAAGAGACAGTTGTATAACAATTTGGTGAGTTTGGAAGAGTGAAAAAAAGGATCCTCATCTGGGAACTTCTAATGCCTCAGGAAAGAGGATGTTTCTATCAACACTGCAAATCACAGAAATCCGTGGGGTGTAGCCGGATTTGCAGGTTTTCCTGCCAAGCTGTTGAGCCTGAGGCTGACAGAGATAGTGTCAGTTGAAAACTGCACTAGCTGTGCTTGGAACCTATCGTACTTCTGACAAAAACACATGCAGTACATGAAGTTAAATACCATGTGCACAGAAAGTTAAAGTACATATAAAATATATTTACGTGTGCATATGAATTTACAGGTGCAGTATAAAAATGGGGGTCTGAGCATTTCCTTCACAGTGTTCAAACAAAGAAACCAGAATGAAATCGTGCATTAAAGAACTAGCACACATGCAAACTTTGTGGCTTCAGACAAGCTTTAGACAGCACTAGAAATTGAGGAACTTAAAGTACAAGCACTGATGCTTGCTGTTGGGTTTGCTTTCAACTCTTTTTCAATTTTTGAGCCGCTATACATTACTTACTGGCATTATGAATGTCTGCCAGGCTTATGAACATGAGCTTGTTTTTCTTGTATTACGGATTCCATAATCATTAATTCCAGATCTGTGCATTACTGGAGTAAATGGAAGTGCATACTGGAGATAGATCAGGAGTGAATATACAATTGTATTCTGCCAAACTGGACAATATGATGTTTAATTCTCTCTTTAGGATCTCATACTCACTTTATTTGAGCTACAGATGGATCCATTCTGATCCTGCATAAAGTTAAACTGTGGAAGACAACATTTGAAACAGCAAAGCTTCAAAGTCAAAGATGCCTATGAAAAAAATATTTATTTGAAGAGGCAGAGTCAGATTTCTTAAGTTCAAGGGACTGTGATGTTTTTAGACTCAGACTTGATGCCCAAAGACTGAATTTACCACCACATTAAACGAGATTTTTCTGGTCACAAAGTATCTGAAACGGTCTTTTCAACAGCAACAACCACTTGAGGTGTACCCAGGACCCCTAATTCCTTGCCACTTGTTCCCTGATTCATATTATGGTACCTGGCATCATTTATGGGGCCAAATGACAAACCAAACAAAAGAACAGAGCCAGGTGAAAAATAACCTCAACAAAAAAGTCATTCATCTGGCTTCCTCTAAGGCACCACAAGCAGCTATGCTCATACTGCGGAAAAGGTGGTTGGGGCAGGTCTGAGCAGGCAGTGTGCTGGATGGGAAAATCTGAAGCCAAAGCTGCCTGAGAAAATGGTGTGAGGAGCAATGCTCTGCTCTACAGTACCTCATCCTCCCCACTTGAAAAGCTGTCA
Source organism: Neodrepanis coruscans (assembly GCA_013400695.1). Taxonomy (NCBI): domain Eukaryota; kingdom Metazoa; phylum Chordata; class Aves; order Passeriformes; family Philepittidae; genus Neodrepanis; species Neodrepanis coruscans. Next base: position 68,691 of record VYZS01106194.1, on the reverse strand, counting down.
ATGGGTACGGAAAGGTCCTTAGGCCACAGGCAAAAGGCTATTCAGGCACATCTGATCTGCTCAAGGAGTAGTGCTAGAGATAGTTTAGGGAAACATGCTCAGAGTGTTTGCAGCTATAATGACTTTCCCCGTTGACCGTATCCAGGTCTGCTTTGTCACAAGTTGCACACTCTGGTCCTAGCTCATGTAGAGGTCCTGGTCAGAAAGGGTTATCATCATACATCCTTCCAGGCTTGTTCTGCGTCCAAACCTTCTTAAACACATCCTTGAGTGCTCTTCTGAATCAGGTCATTTTACAATAGTCCATTTCAGCTCTGGAGATAAGTGTATACTACTAAATAAAGATGATAACAACAAAGGATTGTTTGCATTTGCAAAGTAGTCAGTAGTGGCTTCTTCAGTAGAATTATTCATTTGTGTGAACTGCTCTTACATATTCTCTAATTAATTATACACTTTAGAACATCTGTTTAGGAAAATTAAATTAGAGAATGAAATATTTGGAAAGCATTAGGGTAAATTGAAGAGATTTAAAATGCAAAAGAAGTCAGGCAGCTATACTGAAAAATTAAAAAATAAATTCTATAACTTCATATTTAACTGTTGCAATTTTTTCAACAGTGCCATACATTCAAAAGTCATGTAGGAAATTATAGTTCTAGTTTTAACTCTGTTCTCTTCTTCTTGATCTTATTTTAACATACTTTATGGTTTATTTTATAAGACATACAGTTATATATGTGTGTAAAATCGTATTTATTTATAATGTACGAGATTAAATTATATATGAACTGAAATATACAGGAGGCTAAATTTCTTGGCTAAATCTCTTTTGATACTATTTTTAAATAGTAGTATTTTACTAATAAGATGCAAGTCCAAGGGTTTAACATTGCCTCAGAAGAATTAGTCTCTGAGGCACACATTGCTCGCAGCTGCAGTGAAATATCCATCACTGAAAATTTCAGCACTTTTAATTCCATCTCTGTGACATCAGCAGGATAACTGAAATATTACTCACTCATGTGGTACTCAGTAAGGGCATGTATGATTTATCAAAATTCTAGAAAAGTAATTTTGTGTTTATCATTAGCAGCTTTTTCCTAAAAAATCAGAATTAAAAATACTGGTGTAGATAATGTGGTATATTTGTGGTGTATTTTGTGGTGTATTTTTTTTTCATTACGATTAAAGTAAAATGTAATTTTCCAGAAGTTTAAAATGAACAGCTAACCTCTTCCTGTTTACTTTAGCTTATATCTTCTTTTTTTTCTCCTTCCACAAAATTGGGAAGTTCATACTGTAGAATATCTTAGGCAAACTTACAGTGACTTTGATAATCCATTGATAATAAACCGCTCAAAAGATAGATCAATTACTGAGTGTCTGCAATTCAGTGAAAGCCGTGGTTTCTTAGTCACCACTGCCAGACTTGTGCCCAGTCTGATCATGTGTGTAGTAGTACTGCTTTGATTTTTGACACTATACACATGGGCCAAGATACATAACTCTGTGATTATAATAATAATCACACTGTGGCACTCTGTCTTCTTATTCACCTAGGATGTGCTAGGATATGGACACTGTTGTTCATGTCTCTCTAGAAGGCTGTTTTTTCTAATGCTGAGGTCAGTACAGTCCAAAGAGAACTGTACACCAATCTACTTGCCTTCTAGAAATGCTAAAGCATTGCACTCTTTCGTCCTATTTATTTCCTCTCCCTATGTTAATTGTCAATAGTGAATACAACTGCAAGGAGAGTCTCTAAACCAGAAGTTTCTTGTTTTGAGATGGCATCACACAACCAGGAAAGTATACCAAGAGTCGACATGTGCAACTCTCTGCACTGCAAAGTATTTCCTTTGATAGATCAGAGAGGCCAGTGAAAGGGAGAAACAACTAAGAGAAGACAAGGCTTCCAACATGGGAGGGAAAACAACAAATGAAAAACTTCGTAACTGACATTGTGGAAATGTGTGCTGGTGATTCTCTTGGCTTACCCTAGCAGAAAACCCACTCAAAAAGGTTACTAAGGGTCAAAAGTACTGCCATGACCATTAGGAAACGAACAAATCTCAGCTTCCCAGTGTTCACTGGTAGTTAACAGGGCTATTCAGAAGGTGGCATCTGCATTTTGGAGACTTCCCACACCTGAATGGAGATGTAAATTAGGCCACAGAAAATTCTGCCTGTAGGAGGTTCCGCAAAAATGTCAGTCACAGACGAGATTCATACCAGTATCCCTTGAACTTTCTCCTGATTCCATATTAAAAAGGTCAAAGCAAAAGAGCATGTTGCAGATCACTGTTCACCAATCTGGCCAGCTGGTGCATAGGGCTGGTGTTGGTTGCAACTCCTGCTGGGCTGTAGCTGGCACCCAACCCCGTCCAGATCTGCAGGCTGTGTTTGGTGCTGTTGGATCCAGCCTTCTCTTTGATGCTCTGGCTCAGAAAGTCAGACTTTATTGGCAAACATTGGCTACTGCAAGTAACCACTTGAGCAGCTATGGAAGTGGTGTAATGTGTATTTGGCCAACTTCTTAAAGGGATAGTGCTTGCTTATTTTGTTTTATACAATAATTGGGAAAGCAAGAGGCAGCATACAGCAGAAAGCAGGAAGCAAGCCCAGATGACACTACAGTCTGCTATGACTCACTGGTTTCCCAACGATGGCAATGGGACAGCTTTGTGCTCTTGTGCTCAAGTGCTGCTTGCTGCACTGCAACACTGGGTGTTCACCTTGAGAGAGCTGGAAATTGTGTCCTCCTGAGCTTGCTACCAGCTCTTCCCAGCTCTCTCCACTCCTCTCCTTTTACATCTGAATCCCCAAATGGCATATAAAACTCCATCTCAGCCCTGACTAGAGGATAATTTCTTTCTCTCACACCAAAAATGCCTTCTATGATGTTTCATTGTTGACATGTACTTACTTAGTTTGTGATGCATTACTAGATCTTTCTCCACATGGTCCTCATTTTGTATTTGTCCATGGTTCTTCACTTAGGCATAGCACTCACACTTCCCCTTTGTTTCACTAAATCTTAGAAGATTTAACCTGTTAATAAATCCTTAGTAGAACTTGTTACATGATCAGAAAACAAAGCAAACTATAACAGGGCTATAATAAAATTAAAAACTACAATTCATATTTGTGATAAATTTTGCAGTTGTATTTAAGGTACCTATAACAGAAAAAAAGCTTGAGAAATATGTATCTATATTTTTCTACTTAGCTACTTCATGTGCATGTTTGAAGGCACAGATTGGGAATCATCTAAAAATCCAGGGTATAGCCTAAACTAGTCACAAGCTTTTTCTAGTCAGTGGAGAAGGAGAAAATCATCCAGAGACTGATTCATTCTACGTGCCTTGATTGCCTATTTTAGAAAGGTAGTAATCACTCCCTGGATACGTTTTTCTCCACTGACTAGAGAAGAAGCCAAGATAACTGCTTTAGAATAGATACCAAACTTCCAAATTGCTAAAATTTCACAAGATGAATCCCAGCTGCAGCTCGTTGCTCCCTTGAAACAGACATACATAAATTCTTCAACGATTTAGGGCCTAACTCCCACTGATTCCTCACTGTGAGATTTTTTAAGAAGTTGACTTCAGTAAGAGTTACAGAACTAAACATGGCAAATACTTATCATGGGGACTGCAGAACACTGACTAGAATCTTACCAAATTGGCCATCAAGCACTTTGTCCTCTGGTAGAAATTTCCATCCCCGTTGCAGAAAGGAACTTGGGCCTCAAGTACCATAACCCCCCACCCCAAGGAGAGAAGGAGGGAAAAGCAGAAGACATTAATGTCTGGGAAAGACATGGCTAGGTTCGACAGAACACTTCTTTCATATTCTCTTTTTGGCTACTTCTTGATCTTTCTTACCACAAAACATTTACTTATTCAAAAAACCCCAACAAACTAAAACAACAGGTAGAACAGATCTGGCATGAGTTTTATTACAGTAGCACCATCCTGAAATTACATCTACTTATTTTTATTCAAATTGACAACATTTCATCTTGAGTGTTTCTTAATGACATAAAACTAAGTCTTCTTTTTTCCTCTTTGAAGTTACATCATTGTAGATGTTGATTGTTTAATTGTCCTTCCAGTCATGCACTTAACTTCCCACTTAGCCCCATGCAGGACATAACTTGAAGACATTAACAATCATCACTAATGTGGATTGCCTTAGGATGTTTTAAGTTTATTTGTAATGCAGGCAAACACTCAATGTTTGGATGAATTCTATAAAAGCTGAACATTTTCTGCCCTAGGCAAAGTTTTCAGAAATAGTTCATACAGTTTTTCTGGTTGTAATCAGTGCATTCAATTATGCATAATTTGGTTTTCATGGTTTCACTGCTGGATCACATAAAGTCAAGTATAATTACTACCAAAAATAAATTTCTGTATGCACCTTGGAATATTCACTGCAAACTTATGACACACTAGTAGGAGATTCACAATTACTTGGAAATTTTTTAAAAATATTTTATTGTTTCCCTCAATTGCAAGTGAAATTGCAATAGTTAATCACAAGGATTGAAATAAATGGTCGTGGAGTCTTAGTGCTGCTATAAACTAAAAGTAATATCAACTGCTATACCAAATGGACAGAAGAAAAGGAAGGTGGGAAAGCTCTGCCTTTAGAGTAATTTATATGAAAAATATTCCATGATATTGGATGCAATTCTTGCTCATACACAGAGCAAAGAAGTGAAAAGGGTCTTTAGCATCCAATAGGGAGTTTTTGTGGGGCTGTCTAGTAACTTCCAGACAAGTGCCTGAGACAAAACTTTCTCTTGCCTATTGCAAGTTATTTCATGTATGCAAGCAACCTCCACAAAAAGCATGTCCTGCTCCACTTTTGCTTTTTAAGAATGAAGGGTATCACTGGTTCCTCTCCCTCCAGCTGTGGCTTTAGTAAAAAGTTTTGTTAGTCTTAAGATTATTTTTTAATGGACTAAATTGGAGAACCTGCAGTAGGGAGTGATGATCTTAAAGAGGATGAACTCTTCATCTCCTTCTCCAAGAGAGCCCTAGATATCTTCTTTGACTAGAAATAAAATGGAACTGTGAAAGTTTAGGAATAAATAAACAGGACATTAATTCTGCTAATACTCCTCCAGGATCATTTACTGATAGGAAAGTGAATAGATAGGCCGTTAATTTCTTTATCACTCTATCATGTGTCAGAGTATAAGCAATGTTGTTCTCCTTCACTTCTGATTTTTTCCTGCTGAATAATACCAGAATCACCTTATTTACCCATGAAAAGTAGTAAATCCAAAATGAGTAATAAGACACAGATTTGGATTATAAAATGATCCAGGAGTACAGTGGGAGACTTTTAATTCCTGAGGTGGCTTTAATGGACAAAATGATTTAGTAAATGTAACTTTTCACTCTTTTTTACCTTCTGAAATGAATCCTGCAGGTTTAACTATATATAACTTCATGCAACTGTATGTAATTGTCTGATGTAGTGGCTTGAGACTCCTTTGGAAACGGAATAAAAACTTTTATTTAGATTAATCAAACTCTTATTTATGTTATAAAAGATATCCTAATTTGAACCCAGAACATAAAATGTCTTAATTTGGTTTTCCAAATTTGGTTTACCTTTAGCAATGGTAAATTATTTTTAATAATCTGCTAGACCCAGTCTGATTTAGGAATGACCTTTTCTGGAGGTAAGCTACTTGAAAGTAGTCCTTGATTTCAGTGCATTAATGATATGCAAAAAAATATCATACTTAGACAGCTTCTGGGTGTGTCTTTTGCCTGAAGTGAATACATATTTTAAACAACATATGTTTGGACTTGAATCTGTAAACCTGTGTTTATCTGATTTAAAATAATCAGAGGCTGAAAATGACACCATTAGAATCAAGCCATAACATCACAAAGAATGGTCTACAGATGCACAACCTCCTTTCCTCCACTCCCAACTCACCCCGACAGTGTTCTTGGCAGTCTTGTGGAGGAGACCAATCTCATTAGCTTGAGGGTCTAATTTTACAAGAACTTTCTCTGCAGCCATGCTTCCCCCTCCTCAACATCATCCCCTCAGGCTGACCTATATTCAGGCTGCCGTGGAAAGTGCCTGCCTTTGCATAACCACCTTTCTTGTGCAGCTACATGGAAAACTGGATGAGGAACTAAGAATTCAAGTAAGAATTCCAGCTAAGAATTAAAGTGTGTGTGTGTGTGTGTTGTATAATCATACTTTAAGGGGTTTCAGTCAAATCAGTCCCCTAATCCTGTTGAATGTGCATTTACACTAATGCTAATGCCAAACAAGGGTTGACAGAAGTTCCTTGCTACATGTGGAGATATCAGGGTAGAGGAATGGGAGACCGCTTATTTTGATATAAGCTCACTCAGGACAGTCTAGTCAAACCTGTAAAGGAGCGATTTGTATTGGCGTATGTACAGTCACAGGGCATTCTCAACCTAAAACTAATGATGAAGAGACCCCTGGGATCAGGGACTGCCAGCACCTGCAGTGCTCATAGGAGATTCAGATTCAGTTCCTGAGACTTCCAAAGAGCAAATCTCCCTGTGGGAAGAAAGAATTTCTGTCATGGACTCTGAATGCAGCATAGAAGCATTTTGGGATTCATAATATAATCAATTTTAAAATGTTTTATTGAGTTATTTTGAAAAAAGAAGCTGCAAAGACAAATGGATTAATTTTCTGAATTGATTTACCTTGCTTAATTTAAAACAGCTTCATATATTACTAGCACTAAATATGCACTAGGTTTTTCTAAGGGCACAGTATTTCCTGACTGCATGACTGATTTTCAAAATTACAAAACCAGAAGTTCTTGCCCTTCTGATTTTTTTTCTGCCTTTGTTTCTCAAATTCCCTCGTTTCATAGTTAACATATGTACTGTATATGTTATTGACTGCTATGGTAAGTTCAAAATGCTAATTTTTCTTTTCCTTGCATGTTAAAAAACTGGCAGCTTAATGACTCTATTGCCACCTACTAGTGAATCACAGCCCTTGCCAAGATAAGACAAGCCCACTTTCCCCAGATAATTTAAGCCCTTTGCTGTGAACCCTGGGAACTGTAGTACAAGGCTTAGCTACTTCAAATCCATTTTAATTTTAGTAGATTGCTCAATAGTTACTTGGAGTAATATAAGCATGAATATCCTCCTCTCGAATTTTTCATCACGTTGCAAAAGGATGTATAAAAGGAAGTATAGTATATCTTAACTAAATATGAACACAACATGTCCAAGTGTCTATGTAATTTCGTGTAATGGTGTCAAAAAACTGGAAACCAGAACAAATGCTGGCCATTTAGAAAGAGTAGGAAGCTTCCCCACTGACTTTGATGGGAACAGGTACAGAATGATGGATAGCTTCAAAAATCTGAGCTTGGCACTGTCCTACTGGCTGTTTAGAACAGTGTTTCACAGGCTTTGTTGATCTAATGTCACACAAACATCTTCCAAAGGAAGAAATCAAAATACTGATATGCCAATGCTGCCAGGACAGTTTTCATTCACAACAAATAAATAAGAGCAACTTATAAAGACATACTAATTAATCCTTATTCTTTGCTTGCTTGCTTGCCTTTACAGTGGAAAAAAAAAAAAAAGGCAGGAAAAAAGTGTGCTCCTGCAGTGTTTGTTTTCCCATAGTAATTTCCTCAAGGAGCACCAGTGGTCAATGGAGCACAAGCTGACAAAACACTGCTCAGCCCTACGCACCTGGAACAGTCGTGTTGACAGTGGCATGTGAATGTTCATAGTCACTGAGGACTTGCCTACTTGTCTTGCAAATTCACGATTCCCGACTATCGCGTAGTTTTGTTTCTTTAGCAAAATCCCTGTGTCCTGAGATACACATAGAAACAGTTAAAACCAGGGTCAAAATTCCAGCCTTACAGATCTTGTCAGATTTTGGAGGCTCCATGTTCACAGCGTCTAAGATGTCTACAATCTCTCAGGTGAAACATAGCGGTGGGAGGGGCAGCAGAGTGTCCGGGAGCAATTTGATGGCTGCTCCTATGGAATACGGGCATGTGAACCCTTCAGTAATTGAATCCATTGCAGGCTCCGAGTTTACATATGGAACTTGAACAATAGGTATTTACTTAAATTACACAGATTACCTCAGAGATGTGGAATCTGCAAGCCCTGCCCACTCCGCTGAACCTTTGGAACTGGGATCCTGTGGGGAACATAATGGGCTTAATTACGGTGTCTGGACTAGCCATGTAGGACCCGGAAGGCAGGAGTTAACCTCACCTCACCTTTTACATGCCAGTGACCCCAGGCTTGGCTGGGAACCCGTTGGGGCCTCTGGAGCAGCTTCTGGATTACCACGACATGCGCTAGCTGGCGCGACGGCAAAGGCAAATCCCACACGACCAAGGAAGGCCATGGTGCCCGTTCGTTTTCACTTCGGCCCGCGCGTGGTGGGTGACGCCTTGGGCAGCCAGGGCCCACTGCCCGCTCCCGCCCGCCCACGGAGAGGTCAGGGACGGCTGCAAGATCCCCCAGTAGCGCCGGCCGTGCTGCGACGCCGGCCATGTGCCGTCGGCCGGGGCGGGCTGCCGGCCCTGGGGTGCCGCAGCGCCGGCCTAGAAGCAACGGGACGCGAGGCCAGCCCCGACCCGGCCCCGCGCACCCCCAGGCCCGGCCCCAGGGGCCAGACCGCGGCTGGGCGTGCGGGGGCTGCGGCTGTC
>VYZS01106194.1:0-15796 GCA_013400695.1 Neodrepanis coruscans | reverse complement strand
CCCCTTCCCAGCATTCCTTCTGGGTCTCCCGGGCTGATGGGAAAAAAACCCAGGCAAGGGTAACCTTGGTAACCTGGCTACTCCTCCCAGCCAAAATGTAGGCATAGGAGAAAGAGTTATTTTTTTTTCCTTTGTCTTCCCCTGTGGTTTTAACCCAAACCATTACATAGGCATACCAGACGTTCTGCCTGACAGGCAAAAGGTATGCAAGGTCCCAGGAGGGCTCAGGGCAGGTGGGGAGACTTCCACTTGTATGAGTATATATCATACAACACAGTGAACCAGAACTATTGAAGCTTCACAGTAAGGCACTATGTAGAAGTGCTCTCTCTACCCATCCTTTGTCCTTTTCTCATGATTTCTCATGATTTTCTTCATGATTCTCATGACAAGCAGAGTTCCTGAAGCTTAGTTCAGGGTTCAGAGTTTAAATCCAGATTGCAGGAAGAGGTGGCAGAAGGAGAAAAACATTGCTTTACCTTTGAAGCTCCTTAAATTTTGGGTGTTGGTTTGCCTGATTGGTTTAAAATGCTTATAAAATCACATACTGCTTTCATCCTTGTGATATCTTAGCACAAAGCACGGCCCTGGTACCGTGGATTGTCTTCCAGCTCTGATGTGTCAGCATTGGCTGATCAAGGCCTGGGTCTGCTGACTCTGCAAGGGGACCTGGGGGAATGTGCATCACTGGCTCTTTGTTCTCGCGGGTGGGAGGGAGGCACAACCTCTGAAGTTTTTCCTCTTCAAAAGCCAGATGTTTGAACTAAAATGTTGCAGATGCCAGGACATCTGGCAGAGGCCCTAGGACTACACATGGCTGGCCTCCTGCCTGCCTGTCTGCCACTGTTACTGTGGTGGGACTTTGCAGGTAGGGCTTTAGGACGTCTGCACTCTTTGGTATACCGTGGAGTTAATGCCATCTCAAGGGCACATAGTCATCTTTCTGCCCTGAAAATCTATGTAGAGCTACTCTTGCCAGTTCTCTTAGTCTGCTACCCCACTGAGTTGCATTGTCCATGCCTTGTATACTTTTTAATAAATAGCACTCTTCCCTTGAAGAACCTATGGCTAGATCTTGGAGATGGTGGTTGTGGATAAGTTATAATAGATTTCTTTTTAGTTGTGGAATCACTTCTTCAGCATTGTCTTCAAATTCAATTCCCATTTTGCCTATATAATTACAATGAAGAAGACAGCTGACAACATTACTGTTGATGCATGAGGCCTCAAAATTCATAGCTTGGATTTTTGTTTTTATGACAGGACTCATTTATAGCTTTGGTGCTGTGAGGAACATCCTTTCATGTTATGTTAGGTTAAAATTCCTGTACAAATCATTGATGCAGATGTGGATCTTGTCAATTCCATTTTTAGTAACTTCTCATGGGACAGTTTTACTTGAAACCCTTGCTTCTAGCAGCTAAGCAAAAGTGAAAGTATTATGCTTTAGATTTAAAATTTATTAAAGGTGGTGTTAAGTTCTTAATAAAAACTCACGTTCTTCAAAATCAGCCTGTGGCACATCATCCTCTGAAAATAAGTCCTTTCTGTGTGACTTAGAGACACTGACTTGGGTTGACCATATTGTCAGTGAAAAAAGAGAAGGCCCTTCTTGCAGAGGTGTTGGTGCTAACACCTTCCCAGTGGTGAAGAGTGACAAACACACTAACTATGTTCTGACTAGTGAATCTAGATAATTATTGATAAAGATTGAACTGAAATTCTGAATTCAGTTTGGTTTACAATTGTTCTCTTCGCCCACAGCTTAATAGAATATCATTTGTGAATGGAGCACATGGCTAGCTGAACCTTTATTATTAATGAGGCATGCTAGCCAAAGAAAGAATTCTTCAGCTTTCACATTGCACTGTGGGACAGTGTTGTATAACCTGACACAGGTCAGGGGTTTATTTTAAAATTTTTGTTTTATTTTTTCTGACCCACATGGCAGATTGTATGTGCCATTTGTTTACTGGAGAATAAAGCAGAGAAACTGCTGTGACTAATGCATTAGAAAGTATCTTGCGACGTGTTTGCTGTTGGGTCTGTGTTCCCACCTTCCCCCCCAACACCCTCCCCAAAGAAATATAGGTATGGAAGTAGTCACGAAAACAAAATAAATGAAGTTGTGGGTGGCTATACAACTACTTTGGAAATGCTTCTAATATCTCAGGTGGCAGAATCTTGCCTTATGTTTGTGATTGTATGGATCTTCTCTATTAAGGGGTAAAATAACAGTTAAGTAAAATTTCATTGTGGTGAACTTTTGTCAGTCTTTGGCTTGCATTCCAACCTGCAGCCGTCGGTGAAATACAAGGCTGTTAGCATCCGTATTTCTGTACTCACTCTTTTATTGTCTTTCAGGAACATTTGGAAAACCTTTATGGAAGGCTCAGCTGGACTCTCTTTCAAGTTGTAGACAGACAGCCAATTGCCAACCAAAACCCTCCCATAATAATCATCATGCCTTGCTGGACTCTGATGCAGAGGCAGGTGAAGAGGGAAAGGAAAGGACAGTTTCTAGAGGACAAAATAGCTTTTATATTTGTGAACAATCCTTTGAAAACTTTAGGACTTCTGCTTTCCAATCCTGTGATTTGGATACATAGCTCCTTTTTTACTTGATAGTAATTTCCGGAACCAAAGAAATACTTTGACATATTACTACCTCAGTATGGAATTTTATTTAAAAAGAGAATAAGGAGAGGAAGAAGGGAAGAAAGAAACTACATGATGCTCTGAATTCAGAAGAAAAAAAATGTATTATTATTCCAATAAAACATAATTGCTGAAGTGCCCTACGTTTGTTATACAGGGAAAACATTCCTTGTAAAAATACTTTATTTGTAATTATTTTATAGCTTTGTTTTATGCAAATACCTTTTGTAAATTAATGGTGTGAATAATACAGTATATGTATTTCTACGTCAGACTTCATTTTAATGAAATGAGTAGTAACCATTCTTATTTTGTACAGTTATTTGTACCTTTTTACAAATGGAAACTCCATGCATTTTGCAGGTACCATGCATTTTATTTGCACATTACTTTTAATAAAATACACTGCTATGTGGTCTCTGACCCACATTAGTGTATGAAGAATGAAAAGTGTGAGTTATATTTGTAGACAGTGTTGCATATGTAAGTGCTTTCTGATGTGTGTTTGCACTTTATTTGACTTAAATTTATGCCTTCAGATTTACTGTATAAAATAGGCTCATCAAAGAGTTGGTGTGGTCCTGCCACAGCTACCAGAAAACTGAGTTGAAGCTGTATGACCCAAAATAAGTATGCAATTCTTCCACTTTGTGAATTTCCACTATCAGATGTGTGCACACACGCTCTCAGTTTTCATGCACACAAGGCTGTAGTATCAACGGTTTTTCCATGCCTGTGTAGTGTGCCTGCAGCACAAATTCATATCAAGCTATTTAGTTTAGTAAAAGAAGAAAAAAGGCACTGGATATCTGCCTGGTAACATCGCTCTTTTCTTCGTAGCTTGGTGTTAAGTGTTTGCCAGATATGCAAAGCATGCCTGAGTCTTTGCTTTCCCATACCCTTTCTCCCTCTTTTTTGCTTCTGCAACTACTCCATGCCCAACATGAGAAGGTAATCCAAGTACAAGATAATGTTTTCTGTTTTTCATTTGTGCTCCTGTTCCTTGCTTGGCTGCCCTTCTCTGGTTCTAGATGAGATCTGTGATTTATTTAATTGCTCAGTCAAGTTGAGCAATTGTAAATTCTTGCTGGATTATATTTGCAGCAATGAACACAATATCTAACTATACAAGGTCAAAGAGGATTACTTACTATAAAATAGTAATTAAAACTAAGTGAAAACACTCTATTTTGTTTTTCTGTGTACAGATGCCTAGTATTTAGAAAGCTGTGAGTTCTGTTATCGCTGCATTAAAACAGACTTTAAAATGGTTAATACTACAGGACATTGGCTTTTTAAATCTGCCTGCTTTGAAGGTGCGAACTTAGATGGTTGCCAAATAGCTTCTTTTAAAGTAAATTAAAAGCAGCTGTTAGAGTAGGCCATCACAGGCATCATAGCTAATGCTGGAGCAAAGATTTCTTTCCCTGATGTAGCTGAGGCTTTTAGTTGTTTGTAGCCAGAAACCTGGTACCCAGATTGCAATGCAATTTCCTTTTAATTTAGGCACCAGTATTAGAGACAGGAAGTTAATCTGTCCTTAGTCACTGGTGGTCTAAGTGTATAGAATGGATTTTGCATGCTTTAGTTGATCATATTGCCAGATTTTTTTACTTACTGTAAATTTATCTTCATTGCTGCCAGATGTGCTGATGTGGTGACATTGATACGGGTATTTGGTTATAATTAAGTGCATTTGAAAGAAATTAATTTTTCTTGAGTTAAGCACAAACCTATAAGTCAATAAGACAAGAAATCTTAAATTTGATTTGCTCAATAGCTCTCCTTATTCTCCCCTGCACCCCCCTCCCCAGTGACCCTTTTTTTTAGGGAGAGAAGAGCTGGGAGCTGTGAGAGCTGCTGTTTGTAATGAGACATTACCTTTTTGACATATTAAGAAATACCAAAGTTGTAAACAGTAAGTACATCTTTCATTCCAGGTTTTATGCTTAAGAACTCCATGTTAAAGGTCCATCGTGAAAAACAAGCTTTAAATTTATTTTCTGTATTGGGGAAAGGTTGAGAACAGTGGCAATGTAATTTTTTTTCCTTTTTAATCTTCCTTGCAAAGATCCTAATCTTCCAAAGGCATGGATCTCTGTACTGAAATAAAACATTCAGGGTCAATGACTGAATTTTAAATGCTTTCTATCAAGTTTCATTTAGCAACCTAAACATACATGTGACTTAAAATTTTATTTGATGCCTTAAATACCCAGAAATGGAAATGAAAGCTCCCAAGTCCTCTTTTCTGCCAGTGTAAGTTTTTGTGTTTAGTTAATGGATTGTGTTTAAATACAGTGGCCATCTGTAAATTGCAAGATAGTTGCAATATCTTAGTACTTCTTTTTAAAATGACTGATGTAACTAAACATCTGTTTTAAAGGCTTGCAAGTTCCCTTGCCTTCTGTCACTTTTTTCCTTCTCCTTTTCCTCTCTGAAGATGCAAATGTTAGCAATTGGATATTTTCACAGCTGAAAGCTAAAGTTGATGTGATGGGGAAATAAATTGCAGCCAACATTAAGAAAAACTGAAACTGTGACTCAGAATCTTATAGAAACAAGTGTTGCTGAATGACAGACGTTTTGCAGTTTCATGACCAGCAGCAACTGGAATCTTGTCATGGATTCACTTAAAACTTGCAGAATGTTCTTTAAAAGCAGTATCCTCTTAATGCTTTACACGACAAAATGTTTTGACCATTGAACTCCTACAAGCAATTGCTAAAGTATAGTTTCTGCAAGCTGTGAATAATACTTTTAATAATTTTAGACAGATAAATTGAGTTACTCATTTACCAGGATATCTCTGGAGCAAGTATTTCTTGAGTAATCTAAATGGTGTGCATGAGATAACACTCGGGGATACCTGCATACTGACAGCTGTTAATATTTCAAACACAAAAAACCTTACAGGGTACTACAGTATTTCAGCACCAAAGGCTTTAATTTAGAGTTCTTAACTCCAAATGGATCTTGACAAATGGTGGAAGTAGGCATTGCAAATCTACATCTAGTTTTAAGCTTCTTGAAACAGCTCAAGGAATAAGGCTTAAGTGTTCAGAAGATCCCTAAAACTGAAGTAAGAAATGTTTGGTGACACTAATGAGTCCTCAGTTGAAAGAGTGGCAAGATGTAGATTTGCACTGCAGACATTTGTGTTCTGCCAGCATTACAAGCCAGGGCCATAACTGGGGATTTTACTGCTTTTTGAATATAAATATAAGGAGAAATTTTGTTAGCAGCTTGCAAGACTTACTGTTGCAGATGTGACACATCTCAGAGAATTACACTTTCTCAGTGAGGTCTTCTGCATTTTTGTTCTCTCTGTGTGTATTTCTTTGTCGCGTAGAATGTGTCTGACTAGCTGGATGTAGGTTTAACAACCTTGTGAAATTATTAAGGGAAGGAGAGGAGAGCCTTAGCCTGTTCAGCGAAGGAAAGAAACCAGTATATATAGCAAGATGTAGTTCTTGTATGTAACCATTTTACTCCGATGAAGAACTTGCCAGATACCTTCCTTTATTACATTTCAGGGAAGTGTTACAGTGGGGAATAAAAGCAATAGTGCCTTTGCTCGCTAATTTATGGCAAAAGGTGGTTCTCATGGGTGTTGTGCTAGAGTATATAGAGGTCAGTAGTTCCCACTGAAGTAACACGTGCACACACTGTCACATACAGAAAGGCATGTGTGGCCTTTCCTGTTTCCCATGCTACTCTTAGCTCAATACTGCTCCCATGTCCTCAGGGGCCCTGCTTTGGTAACCTACACTACTGTGCTTCCAGTTTCTCTGCTTGTCCTGTCACTGTGTTGACAGGCTAGGACAAATGGATTCATTTTACAGAGCAGAGTGCAGTTGCAGGCAGTGAGCAGTTGTTGGATACTGGAAGAGAAGATGAGAATTGTGGGGAGACAGGCTAGCAACAGCTTTAGGAAGATCTTGGTATAAATATGCATAACTGAAGAGAGAGAGAAAGTATTTGTAATAAAATATATGCATTCTTGTACTTTTTATGATGCTTTTCATGTATTTAATTCCACTCATCTTTTGTGCTTTAAAATGCCAAAAACAGCTATGCACCAAAGAGCATGTCATCTGGAGAGTTAAATCTTACTATATCTAAAATCTCCTTTTCTGGAAACAAGAAACAAAATCCATTTATTATTCTGTGTTTGAGTGCAAGTCTAAATATTGCTGGTGCAATGCATCGTTTCCCAGTCACGTGGTCCATGGGGTCCACTGTGTCAGAACGCATGTAATCAGTGCAACTCAAAAATTCCATGGGAGAGCCGGACTTGAGAGTGAAGTTGGTAGCAATTTAACTCTACTTCTTGTTAAAAAACAAACAAACAAACAAACCAAACTAGACTCTGTGACTTGAGTTCGGGATTTATTTCCCACACAGACAAGAACAGAACCATAAACTACTCTAGGTTAGGGACTACTGATAGCATGATCGCTTTTTCTCAGCCATCAACAAGGGCTTTTGTATTATTCCCATTCCATTTGGCTGTTGGCTGTGCATTGCAGGAGTTTGCAATCTGAGCACATGTATGCATGATGTTCTGATATGAATGGTGAGTAATTTTAAGCCCTGTGAATTTCAAATATGACACAGGAAATGAAGATTTACTTGGCAGACATAATAAGATCCCCTGAACATAAGATAGGCTTTGAGATTTTGTAGGCCTTTGAAAGACTGGTATGCAGCACGGTCTAAAGACCCTCTCATTTGCCATAGCAATGTGCAGCCTACTTATTTTCACCACTTCCTTTGTAGGTGTGTATGGAGAAGCTATAACTTATGATGTGGGTCTGGTGCTGGATTATGAATATTCAAGTATTGATTATAGAGCTGTTCGAAATAATATCTTGATCAGTAAGGCTTCAGCTTCTTTTACGGTAAAATGATACAAAACCACATCTGTTCCTAGCCAGTTAAGGAAACTACCTTTGGCACTCTTCCTAGTGCTCTGACTACTTATTTTAGAAACTACTGAAAAAAAGACTCTAAGGGAGGAATTCACTTTGATGTTCTTGGGTTTTGTTTATGCTTCCATTTTGGCTTTGCTATAACCTGGAGAATTCAGGGCTCCAGCCTCTAGTCAGCAAATAGTGAGGTTTTGTCCTGATTTTCATAGATTTACCAGCACTGGATAGAGATGTCTAATTCTGTCCTGCTGCTAACACTCAGACACCACATGTTAGGGAAGTAGTCAGAGCTACTGTAAGGCAGAGCTACAGAGATACAGTCAAGTGAGTGCGGGGGACAAAGGCTGGAGTTCCTGTCATATCAGAGGGATTTTTTGAATAATCCCCTTATTATAAGGGAATAACTTGTGTAGATTTTAACATTTACTTCTCATAACTGTTCAATATGCTTATCAAGGAGTTTGAGCAGCATTGCGTTGGGCAGCTGTGCACTTTCTGCAGGACACAAAGTACATTGGGGGTTTTGGAATTGCTTTTCAATCTCATTGTGATTCTAGACTCACAGAAGTAACCAGAAAGATTTAGTCCTTCATTTGGCATCTGGAGGTCCCTTGTAACTTGTGTTGCATACAGAAAAATTTTGCAGACTAAAGACTAGCTTAGAGAGCTCACTCCCCAAACAAGTATCTGATCCATGGTACCACATAATAATTGTTAATACTTCTCCAAATTAGGTTTTTGTTCTGTTTTTGAGCTGTGGCTGACTAGCACAGCAACAAACAAGCTATTATTTGAGTAAGTGGTAGAAGACATTATACTCAAGCCAGCTCTTAAACTAGCCACTCTTCTAGCTTAAAATAAACTGTATTGTACTGCTACCTGCTGCAGGTCTATACGCCAGTAGCATTAGAAAGCATCAGTGCTACAGCAGCCAGCTGCCCAGAGCCTGGCCTCTGCCACAGACTGATCAGATTCTTTATTAGTGTAAAGTTCTTTCTCTATTAACCTTCCGTTAGGAAAGGGGAAACACAGCCTCCATTGTAATTAGCTTACACAGCCTTCCATGTAGGCTAAAGAATGGAAAGTGTCAGGGGTGCTCGCAACAGCATCATAGGTATTTGCTGTTAGCAAAGAAAAGTTAATCTGCTCTCAGATTTTGGCAAGGGCACAAAAACCTATCTCTAAAAATGTGCCTAAAATGAATTAAATTTCACACAACTGTGACCACACAGTAGGTAAAGTAGTGAAATGATGGTGATGATGGAAAATATGCCTAATTAGAGAGCTACATTAGCAATTAAAAAAATGATCCTTTAGCATAAACTGAGGTTCTTAATTGCCTTATTTTAGAAATGTGTTTATTAATTGCTCTGTAGCTCATAATAACTTAATTGACCTACCAGCACACTCTAGCAGTTTTGTCTGAAACATTTTCATTCATAGTACAATTTTTTTAAAAAAAATTACAAAATACAAGATTAAATCAAAAAGCTGAGTGACACTGAGTTTTACTGAATGGCTTAAATCAGAATGTGAAAAAATTCTGGAAAATAGAAATGCTTTGAATTTTCGCTTTGAAATTACTTGTTTCAAAATTAAGTTCATTTTTGTGTTTGAATTTTCCTATTTTCCTATTTTTCCTATTTTCCTATTTTCATTCACTGGAGTTCTTTGGAGTGCAGAGCCCTTTGAGTTATCAGGGCAACACAGACCAGGCGTACAGCTGGAGTGGGGAGAAACGTTGCTTGTCTCTCTCTGCTGCACATCCCTCTTCAGAAATCCATTTGATCTGAGTTTGGCAGGTCCCTGTGGATTGATTTTTCATTGCTGCTAGAACATGTTTTTCCTCTTGATTTCTTCTTAGAAGTACTGACTCAGCAAGTTTCTATAATCATAAAGAGTCAGGCTCTGTATTTTTCTGTGTGATTAGAAATGTTCTGCTCTCTGTATGCTTTGAGAGCTGTAGGAAGCTGGTCCCTACACTTTCTGTGTAAACCAAGGGGGATTCTGAACAAGCACTGAGTGGCCTCTCAGCGTTGCTGCTGTGTGTGCTGTTGGCAAAAGAGCTGCAACCTGGCAGCCTTGCTCTCCAGGTGGCTCCCACCCTAGGGGTGCCTTACGCCAGCAGATCTCAAACAGCACCTCAGATTAAGGAACTGTGTGGGCAACACCCAAATCATCTCTCCTGTTAAACTGAAGTGCAAATAAAAGGCTATATCACACAGTTCTCTCTCAAACAAGGCAGCTGAGGAAATATCTTGGAGTCTATAATGTTTGAAAAGTTCATTTACTTTGAAAAAAACGGCAATTTAAACAGCACTGTGTTGCAGGATAATGGAAGTCATATTTAGCATTCCCAAATGTCATCTGCTATCTTCCCTGCTTTCTTCAATATCTTGCTGTCTTGCAGAGAAAATGTTTCACAAGCAAACAGAAAAGCAAGTTATTGTAGATAAAGAGGCTGACAAGACAGATCTGAGAAAGACATTCGTACCCTTTGCCCAAAACTTTCAGGCTCTTCAGTACTGTTGGACTCTTTTTTTCCTCACAAAACAGTCTTAAATGGAGAAGTAGGGATTTCTTCATATAGTTCATAGAATTCCAAAATAAATATTATAAAAATTTGTTGGGATTTTATCCTTTTTTTTAATGACATCTTTCATGAAGGAGTTTTGAAATTATGTGGGCTTCCTGTTCAAGCACCATATATTTTTTTTAGGGCCAGGTGTTTTATATAGCTAAGTTAAAACATGCCTGGAAAGGCTGCGGTTTTATTCCTGTCAGAAAAGTACTGCACTTACTTATTTTCCCCCTTCCTTTTTGTAATATGTAGCACATAACTCTTTAAACATGCTGTTTATTTCTGTGTTTTCTGTTTCTGTTTGCGAATCTCTTACTATCATTAGTTCCATTCTCTAGGACACTGAATTCGAAAGTAGACATTGATTTCCTCCTTTTCCTCAAATATCCTTATGTGGCTGACATAGTATTTGGCTGCCTGAAAAATGTGCCATAATAACGCAGCTCAGTAAAATGTGGAATTTCTGAGGTACTGCTTGTAACTTTCTCAAAGTTATTGTAAATTCCTGTTCATTTCAGCACAGGTGGAAACAGTAATAAATAATGTGTGCACATGTGTGTGCATAGGCCCACGTTGCACATGTGTGTGGAGGGTAGGGAATAGAGGTTTCACATACTTATTCTTTCTAAAGAGACCCCTAGGTGTTTCACCGCTTCCATGATTTTGTTCAGCTACTTGAAGCAAATTTAAAATAAGAAATACTCTCATTAAAATCAAAATAATGTTGCTAACAAAGATTTAGAGAATGTGTGCACGTGAATTGAAGCAAGGAGGTTTTGGTGGCTGTAGATAGGAGTTAGCACTAGTAAGCCACACTTCACAGCACCACCTCAGGTAACAATGAAAGAACCATTTCAGGAACCCAATATCAGCTTCTGCATCTGAGAAGGCTGAGCTGAGCTGCTCTTTGTCTTCAAGAGAAATCAGCAATAAGCTGGAGTTCTGTGCTTATAGTTTGTAGCGCTGGGCAGGGATGAGAATGTGCATTGTCCCAAGATCTAGACAAATTAGAGGACTGGGCAATCACCAACCATATGAAGTACAACAAGGGGCAATGCTGGGTTCTGTACCTGGGATAGGGCAACCCTGGATGTTTGTACAGGCTGAGGAATGAGATGCTGGAAAGCAGTGCTGTAGAAAAAGACCTGGGAATCCTAGTCAATGGCAAATTGGAATACGAGTCAGCAGTGCCCTGGCAGCCAGGAGGGCCAACTGTGTCCTGGGGGGCATCAGGCAAAGCATCACCAGCCAGTCAAGGGAGGTGATTGTCCCACTCTGCTCTGCACTGGTGTGGCCTCAACTTGAATATTTTGTGCAGTTTTGGGCACCATGATATAAGAAAGATACTAAGCTATTAGATAGTGTCCAAAGAAGAGCAACAAAGATGGTGAAGGGCCTTGAGAGGAAGCGGTATGTGGAGCGGCTGAAGTCACTTGATCTGTTCGACCTGGAGAAGAGGAGATCAAAGGGGGACCTCGTCGCAGTTTACAACTTTCTTACGAAGNACCTCAGCTCTTCCGGGTCGCGCGGCCGACCAGGAGAATTCTAGGGGAGCGCCAAGCCTACGCCGGGCCCCTGGAAAGGCACTGAGACAATTAGAAAAAAACATGAATGCCCACCCCCTTTTCCCCGGGAAGGAATACCACTGCTGATGGAAAGATGTGGTCTTCAGTCCGTGCCACTGCCGCTGGAGTCACTAATCAGCCTGCGTGTGGGAGCCAAACTCAGCACGGAGACGAGCAGAGATGTTGCCTCGGCTGGCTCCGGCGGAGAAAAGCAAAGATGGTGGCCCCACTCACCTTTTTTGTAGGGGACCAGTCTTTGCGCATGCGCAGCCGCCCCCTGGGTGACCTCCCCTCTCGGATTGGATGGTCAGCGCCCGGGAAATGCCCCTAGTGACGCTCCGCGTGCATGCGTGGAGCGCCGAGCCCCGGACCGGAAGTGCGGGTCCCCCCATGGCCCCGCGTGGCGTCCTGGGGGTCCTGACACCACCCCCAGGCCAGCCCGAGCCACGCCAACCCCGGCCATTTCATGCGTGTGGGAGACACCGCTGTGCATGCGCAGCGCTGGGCCGGGGCCAGCGGCGCCTGGGAATGTCCGTGGCCTGGGGGTGGGGCGGGGGCGGGCCCCCTTCCTGCCTGCTGCAGCCCAGGCCGCCCACCAGGGCCCCCCACCGGGGGTGGGGGGGGAAACGGCTTTAGATTTGGCCTACAGCACCAGCGTATTCTGTGATTTCTGTGACCTTTTGCTTTTCTGTTTCCTTGTGTGATCAATTCCAAGGGGCAAGATATTTGGATATGTTTAGGAAATACAGTTAGCGAATGGTCCATTCTGACAAGAAGGCCTCCATCCATGCTGCCAGTTGTGCTGCCTCCTTGGTGGGAACTAGCTTTTTATCTGAACACATGTTGAGTTAGACCATCCTTTCCCCAAAAGTAAGTAGTTTCTCATTATTCCCTTTGAAACCCCAAATGTAAGACTACTCAGAAGTTGTTGC
Source organism: Neodrepanis coruscans (assembly GCA_013400695.1). Classification (NCBI taxonomy): domain Eukaryota; kingdom Metazoa; phylum Chordata; class Aves; order Passeriformes; family Philepittidae; genus Neodrepanis; species Neodrepanis coruscans. The sequence continues at coordinate 3,126 of VYZS01106194.1, read as the reverse complement.
ACAATAGCTGAGGGCAAACCATTTGGAGGAATCTTAGAATTTAATGAGCTGGTTCTGCTGTACTACTTTGGAGGAATGCGAAGCAGAAAATCTGTAAACACTGATTTTAGAAATATCGCCTCTTCTTGAAATGAATAGTAAGAAGTATAACTATTTAACAACCATATAATAAGCTCGCTGTAGAAACCTCTTTCTTAAGCTATTATTTCACTCATCACTACAGGAACACAATTTTAATACCAACTTACACTAAATAGTAATATTTATAGAGCATGAGTATGGTGTCTAAAGAGCTGCACACAAAACTAGTGTTAAAAGAATATTTATTTTCACAGTTACAAACTTTAAAATCAGGTGTTCCTAAAGGTGAAATTAAGTATTTGGCCTTGTCAATGTCTTCATGCATTTTCTGTCTTATTTGAAAGTAAGCAATTTCATAAATGTGGTAATATATGTATATTGTGTTTTCTCTTCTTGTATTTCAGATACAGTCAACCCACTAAATGCAACAGGATCTTCAACAAAGATTATTAGAATTTAAAATCTGTGGGACGAATCAGATAATTGGAAAACTAAACAGAAAGTATTCTATATTTTTTTCTGGTTTATGGTTATTAGTGTTTATACCAACATTTCCCAAAAAGAGTATGTTTAAACCTAGGTCCTCTTATCCATCAAACTATTAGGTTTTAGGGAAAATTTATAATTTTATTCTCAACAGAGTTCAAAATCTGCATAATTTTTAAAATGTATGTTGCAAAACGTCATATTTAAAAACTGGGTCCTGTATAACTTAAAAACAGTTGATCCAAAAAGGGATCAAAAATAGTTTAATTTCCCTTAAGTGGTAGAGCAGTGGCTCCTTGTTACTGCTGCAGTTCCTGGTTCTTTTATGTCAGTGCTGACAAGCCACACAAGACTGGCTCCCACTTGATGAGACTTGGACGTCAAGCTTTCATAGAAAATGCAAGGGCAAAAGTATGGATGTGACATAGTGGGGTGGCTTGTTTGGCTTTGTCGGGAGCTTAGGGTGGAAAGACTCAATAGATGTGTAGAGGAGCAAATATAGGAAAAGAGAGAGAGAGTGACTAGAAAGAATTATGTATGGGAGGGATATAAGCAGTGAACCATGTAGATACACATGTACTGGGGAACAGGGATGATCAGCTACGTAAAAACTCTAAGAAAGTCCAACCAAGCAGCAGAAAGTGTCTGACTGGCTCTTCCCCGCAGCTGTCACTGTAGGCTGGAAGCTGGGTTGGGAGGAAGAAGAAGAGAAAGTTGGACATGTGTCCTGCTGTCACAAAGAGGGTTTCCTCTGCACATTTTGAGCTATTCTGAACGAAGTTAAATCAGTCTGTTCTGTCAGAGATCATTACAAAAAATACTTTCACTGTCTTGTATTAGCACCACACACCCGAAAGACACATCTCAGGTGCACCATGAAAAGTCCACGCTGTGCAGTCTGGTGAATTCAGAGGAGACTTTAACTCGTACAAGTGGGTACAGGTGGTAGCTGGGGCTTGAGTTCTTCCTGCTTCCTTTTAGCTGATGGAAGGTTGGGCCTTTAGCCTCTAGTAACTGTCTTGATTTCCTCTGGGCTCAGTGGATACTTGATAAGCATCTCAAGAGATTGAAATGCTTCTCCCCACATGCCTTGGAAATCCATCTGCAAATGAGTTGCACTGCTGTTCAAGGCTGCACACACCTCTGCTGACAAGCTCAGACAACCAGAAATTAAAAGCCTAGCTTGTTTTCTGGTAGAGGTAGGTTAGTAAATCTTGTGCTATAACAGTATTTCTTACTCAGTAGAAATGACAAAAAAAAAAAAGAGCAGAGTTCAGCCCCTAACAAATTTATATAAGCTGCAGTCAAAAAAACCTGGATATTTAATTGTAGTCTGTGGTGCATCTGATGCTGAGCTCATTAACGTGATACCCTTTTCTACTGACTTTAAATGCTCATAATAGGAATAGAACACAGGAGAACTAGACACAGAATTTTGTCTATTTTGCAAATACTACAATTATTGCAGAGTGTTCCTCTGTAAAAGCCATCTGGGTTTCCTCCTTTAATCCACTTAGTAAGGTCTGCTAAAACCTGCTTGCTTACAAAGGTAGAAATTTCTTTCTGATTTTCAGCCCAAGTTTGCTCAGGGCAGGGGTTTGCTCTTTGGAATAATAGCTTTCAGGTGCTGAAAGTGGATGGAAGAATATCTAATGTTTTGATTACAATGTTTTTTAAAGACCAAACATATTCCTTCTCAGCCTTTCTCTTGCTGTACTCTTGTCTTTTCCTTAATTGTTTCCTTAATCAGTTTCCTTAATCTAAATTTAAAAATCCAACCAAAGATCACTGGCAAATCAACAATGGCAATTATTTGAAAAATTAGCTTTATTCAAAACTTTGAGTTAAATATTGATCCCTCCTCAAGAGAAGGAAAAAAATTAATCTAGGTATATACATTTCATGCTTAATTAAAACCCCTTTGCGTGGTCCACTAAACCTATAATACAGCCTCACCAGGGCTAGAAGAGCTAATATAGTTCCAGGAAGGAAGAAACTAATTTCTACTGAGCAAAAAGAATCACAAAAAGATTGTGTCTTGTTCTAAAACAGGTCAAGTTACACTGTGTGCAGTTTGGCCTTTTTTGAAGTCAGTGGCAATATACTATTTAAGCTAGGATTTTATTTGTGTTCTAGCAGTTAAGTATAGGATGACCGAAGGGCCTGTTTACAGTGAAAGGGAACACTGGATTTGGATATTTCTATTAAAATGATCTAATCTTTCATTAATGCAACAAGCAATCAATTGGCACTTGCAACTAATGGAAATAAATCACTTGAATACTTTTAACTACACTGTACCAATTTATCATTCTATGCTTAAACCTGAAATGAAGAAAAAAAGCAAATCCTCAACTTTCCTGAGAAAGTAACTAAGCAAATGAAGTTATATTCAGACTACTACATGTCCAATGTTATTGATGCTCCCTTCAAAACTTAGTGGTCTTGTTTTTCTTGCCTATCTCCTTGTTGCTTTCATCCGAGATAAATTGTGAAAGAAACGTGGTCTTTTATAACTTTATAATCTCCTGAATTATAAAATTCATGTGGGAATGGCTA
>VYZS01106188.1:2005-58785 GCA_013400695.1 Neodrepanis coruscans | reverse complement strand
GCTCAGATGAAACAAACACCCCTTCATTTTATACTGAAAACTCTGTCAAATAACTGAGATGCCTGAGACTCCACTGCAGCTTTTTCTGGGTTAGATGTTACTAAGTCAGGCTGCTTTTACTTTTCCATTCCTAGTNAAATCTACACTTATTTATCAATTCATTTACAGTGTGGGGAACTCTTGCCTACATAAGCAGCCTCTAGAAATTGCACTTGTTATTTAAAACCACAAATTTTCCAAGTCAGCAAAACCCTCAGTTTTCTTAGTGTGCAACTTTGATCTTGACAGAAGCAGAAAATGAGATTCCGGCAATATTTTGCTTATTTAAATAATGTTTCTTTCCTGCCCTGTGAACACTTTATCTACAGAACTGACCCATCTGTTTGCACTTTGCTTTTGCCAGAGGCCCTGCACCTCCAGGCTGCCATTTCTCCACCTCTCTCCTGCAGAAGGTCAGAGAATTGAGGCTGTGACACAGCAGGGCCCAGCAGCTCCTGTCCTCACACCCCATGGCTGGTGACGTTTCTCTGCACTCCTAAAAGAACTTCAGGTGCTTCCTGAAGAACCTCTGCCTTTTTCTTCCCTTATAGGTCCCATACACAGAACCTCCAAGCATCTCCCTCCATCCAGAAGGCATCACCCAGCCCAGGCTTTGTGGAGCAGGGAATTCAGGAGCTTCTTGCACTCAGCAATCCAAGGGGATCCAAGTGGGACCCATGTGCTCTCATTCCATTCAGAAACCCTCCAGAGAGCTGAACAAGATGTGCTGGTGACAAGACAACAGAATGAAAAATTGCAGAGATGTGCAGAAAACCCCAAACCAGTGCTGATACCAAAGCAGCTCACCCAGGTCAAGTCAATGAGCTTGTTTTCAAAATCAGACATTTCATTCTGGGTTTACCTCTGATTCAACAAAAAACAGCCAAATCCCATTTTATGTGGCACAATGAAACACTGAAGGGTATTAAGCAAGGGAGAAACCAGGTAAACAAAAAAAAATCTGTCTAGTTCAAAGCTTTTCCTGCAGAAGAAATAATTTGAGTGGTTTTACAGAAAAACTCATTCAACTATTTTAACAATCTAATTGTTCTTTGCATTTAACTTGCAAAATGGAGCTGCCACATTAAACAAAACACTAACTGTGTATATACACTACTACATGTAAAACAAATGTAAGAATAGGATAAAAATAAACAGACATCTCAAAAACAAACAAATATCTTTTCTATATCTAAATATATTGTGAATTTACAGTGCAGTACTTTAAAGACTCGCTGCCAGGTATGAAAGATCCTTCTACAACACAACTGCTTTATATTAGAAAGCTGTCCCTCTTACTCAGCTTCCCAGTTTTCCATGTAGGAATAGGAAGTGGCAACTTGAAACATTTGACTGACTCTGACACGGTATCTGTGGCTGTGTTTTCACTCACTTCTGTTCATCTGTTAGAAATTGCAGAATGAAAGGCACAGAGAAAATAAAGAGGCCCAGCACAAACCAACAGGCAGAGGTGGGGAAAAGTTCTCACTGCTCTGAACCCCTGGGAGAAATCTGCTGCAGATGTTGAGGAGCAGGGGAGGAGGTCAGGCATTAACCCTGCTTGAATAGTTTGGAAGAGGGGAGTTCTAATGGTGTTTCTTCTGTTGATGTATCCTGTACCTTTAGACTTATAAAGGGAAAAAAAAAAAAGAAACCCACCGAGTTACAGCTTGTTGAAAAATAAAAACAGTGCCTGGTACATTTGTGGTTTTAGTAATTTTGTGGGTACTCAGCAATACAATAATGGGTAATTCATCTTATAAACATAAAATATATGCACCATAATTCAGCCTTCAGAAGAGACACCAGCACCACTGGCCATTTCCAAATGGGAAGGGGAACAGCCACTCTCCCACCCTCAGCAGGATTTAAGCCAGCAGAACACATGAAAAGGCATTTCTGCTTGTATCTGGATACTTAGTGTTGCAAATTGATTTTTACTTTTGATTTTGCTCTAGGGCCAAACTTACTGCTTCATTTAACAGGAATCCTACATATCCAGTCAACTTGAGAATTATATTTGGAAGAACAACTTAAAACATGACACCAACCAGAGAGAAAACTGAGAAGTTCAAACCCAGAATGCTTAAAACCTGCAATGCACAACAGCACAAGTGATGCAGGATACACATCTCTATCACATCCTCAAGCTGCTGGTAGTTCCAAATGATGCCATTATAAACATGTACAAAATTAGACTATGTAAGTGTTTATGTGAATTACTCCAGACAAATAAATTTACTTTGCAAGTGGAAACCATTCTCCTAGAAGACATACAAATAACAGAATAAGGGTAAAGGACCCATCCCACCATCAGGTAATTGTCCAAATTCTTGCCCATGATGAGTCAAAATAGAGGTTGAGGCCACAGCAAAAAAAAAAAACAAAGAAAGCAAGGTAACAAGAGAAGGGAGATATCCCAGAGATGGGGCACACAGAAAGTTTAGATCATTTCTCATAGAGGTGCCAGCCTTAGCTAAGCTTCACTCAGGACTGACTACAAATCTTGAGTGAAGCTCCTGACACTTTATAAGATTGCATTAAATACAAAAGCTTCAAGAGAGCAAAAGCACAGAGGAGCTCATGTTTCCATACTGGAATATGGAAACATCACACAAAGCAGGGCACACATAAAGTGCTCCAGTTGACTGAAAGCTGGCTAATGTTGCCCTAATTTTCAAGGGGGGCAAGAAGGAGGACCCCAGAAACGACAGGCCTGTCAGTCCCACTTCAGTGACTGGTAAAATTACAGAGATTATTCTGGAAGGGCCTGAAAAACAACACAAGGACAACCTCATTTTTGGTCACAGCCACCATGGTTTCAGGAGAGGGAAGTCCTGCTGATCAAACCTGATTCCTTTCATGACAAGGGGATCCACCTGGTTGATCAAGGGAAGCCAGTTGATGGATTTCAGTAAAGGTTTTGATACTTTCTCTTCAAGTACCTTCTGGACAAAATGTCCATCCTACTGCTGGGATAAACACACCATGGGTGGGTGACAACGGGCTCCAGGCTCCCCAGGGCAGGGGGCACAGCACCAAGGCTGACAGAGCTCCAGAAGCATTTGGATGATACTCTCAGGCACATCGTGAGGCTGTTGGAGTGTCCTGTGCCCAGACAAGAGTTGGGCTTTGATGCTCCTTGTGGGCAAGTCAGACTCAGGATATCCTGTAATTCCATGAAAAGCTGGTGCTGCTGATGATCTTGTGAAAGAATTAAGACCAACATGAAGTTAGGGAACACTACCAGCCAGGTATCCAGATACAGATCAGGCTGACTCTTGAACATATAGTGCAGAATAACACTTTAATCTTACAAAATTACCTAAATAATTTTTGAGAAGTCAGGAGCAACAAGCAGAAATCTATAGACTTGGGAGCAAAATCAGAAAATTAAAAATATCTTGATACAACCCCCCAGCACAACTGCACTTCAACAGCATCTATCTGACATCAATCCAAGTCCAAGCAACCATGGTTCACCCTAATAAACTTGGAAGCAGGACAGCATTAGTATTTATTGAAGAGGGCAAAGCACTGCTACTCCAGAACCCTAAGAATCCCAGTTACAATCTCAAGAGTGAAAGGACTGGGGCCAAGAGACATCTTCATTAATAGTGGCCCCATGTCATGCACAATTTACAGGTTCTGCTGTGTGATTTCTGTCCCACTGCAAAGTGCAATTCATTCACCTACATCCTGGGTTTTCCTTTAAACTCATATTTTGATGGAAATGCAATAAGGTGCTCACACAACCCAACCCCTCAAGGTTTTGCAACAGCCAGCACATGTAGCAAAACACAAGGAAAGGAAAATCCCATATTATATAGATATTCTTTTCCTCAAGAGTTTATGTGCACCAGGGATGAACTCAAATCTCAAATGCAACAATTTCTAAAAACTGACTGCACACATTTCCAAAAAATTTGTCTTTTGCTCTGTATTTAATTTATTCCTTTCATATTCAAGCCCCTTTTTGTCTGTCCATTCTTTGGCCTGCTTCAGATAATACTTTCTTTTGTTATGAGTCATGAACAGTAATCCCTTCATGGTTGTTATCCAATTTCACTAAAGGCTTTAATCTGCTTTATTGACAATTACTCTTGAACTACTGAATTGTAATAAAATGGATCTCTAGTTCTCTAACTGACCAGGAAAAAAACCCACCAAAAAAACCAAACCCACAGCTCACTGAGGACTAAATGCAGCAATTCACTGATAGAGCCAGGCTGATTGTACATGCCAGATATACCCTATCACTTGATAACAGAAACAAATGCATATTTACCTTAACTTTACTAATTAAAATGCAAAGAAATAGGCACTGCAAGCTTTTTCACACTGTGGGGAAAGAAAATGGACTTACTGACAGCAGCAGGATTAGCCCCAGCTCCTGAAACCTTTTTCTAATCAACTTCTTTCCACACCAGAAGAAATGCCAATCCCTAAAGTCACAACTCAGAAACTCAGGCACTGAGATACTTTTTCCACTTTGAGTCTTGACTGTCTCATGTCCTCAGGATCAACTGAAAGAGCTACATAAATACTTGAGAAAGGGCTTTTCCAGTGCAGCAAGAATTCATTCTGTAAACAAGTAATTTTCTAGGATAGTATTCAATACCATGCTCTGTGCTCAGGGAAGTTGAGAAGCTGAAGTTCCAAGTAATACATAACATTACAGGGTTGCACATACCAATGACTTTATTATTGCCTTAAGATTTTCAGCACAAAAATCTTCTCTACTCAGAGCCCTTCAGTGCCCCTCTACACTGGGCTGCAATGACTGAAAGACTGTCCAAATCTGCTTTGGAAATGAATGGTATAACAACCATGAGAATTCCTATTAAAAAGGAGTGAGAGGGAAAAACAGTATATGGTTTCCATTTGTTTCACAGGTAAAAGATGTGAATGGAGGTGGAATACAAATGATCTTTCCATCATCACAATTTTATCAGGAATTGTGCTTTAATGACCACAGGAGTTTAAAATATATGCAAGTCAGAAGGACCACAGTGGGTCATCTGGTCCAACATCCCTGCTCCAGCAGGGTCATCTCAAAGCACAGGGCACAGGATTGTGTCCAAGATGGTTCTGGAATATCAGGATGAAGTAGAGCAGCACATCATTCCTTGTGGGATCCTCTACTGCCTGTGACAGGAGGTGATGGCCAGTGCTTTCCAGGAACCTCATGGATTGTTCATGCTTTGCTCTGTAGGTTCCCCAGGAGGTGTCAGGGTAGTTAAAGCCCCCCACAAGAACCAGGGTCTGTGACTCTCAGACTGCTTCAAGCTGCCTGTAGAAGGCCTCATCTACTTCTTTCTCCTGATCCTGGATGAAATCTGTAGCACACAGCCATAACAATGTAGCCCTCACTAGTCTGGCCTTTTATCCTGACCCAGGAGCTCTCCAGCCACTAATCCTCCTCCCCAAGACAGAGCTCAAAACATCCCAAGTGCTGCCTCACACAGAGGGCAACTCCACCGCTGTGCCTTCCTGGTCTGTGTGTCCTAATCAGTGTGTACCCCTTAATGACAACATTCCAGGCATGTGGGACATCCCACCACATCTCCAGAACTGCAGTGAGATGGAGCCTTGTGGCTGCACAGACCTCTGGCTCCTCCTGTTTGTTTACAAAGCTCTTGCTGTCTGGCCTCTCCTATTCAAGAAACCCTTCTGCTCAGTCCTCTACACCACATTAAGAAATGGTCCAGTAAACTCACATTTAGGGTGTTTGCTTTATTTCAGGGGGCAGTTTAGTTTTGAAACTCAACTGTTAAACTATTGACACTTTTCAAAACAAGAATGTGCACTTTTTCCTCCCTCCTTTTTACTTCGTATAGAACCAACTGGGCTCAGCAGGTTGGGCACTGAAGCAAATAATTATTAATTCTAAATAATCAGAGAGTCCTGTGAGGGTAAGTGGCATTAACCACAAGGCCCAATTCTAAAACCCAATGCCAAAGGGTGAACTCACCAGCCAGAGCTTTTTCTGGCTAACTTTCAAACAGAAAGGCACAATCTTTCTTTCTTGGGATCCAAGATAACAGTGAAAGAAGTAAGGCTTGCTCAGTTTGTCAAGAGCTGAGCTTTCACTTAAATCCTAACAAGGGAAGTTACTACGTAGGTTTTTTATTCTTTTCAGAGGCAAAGAGTCACTGATCCAAACTGATGTCAATGAGGTGATTATGTCTGGGACTAAGTGAAGTCACTGCCTCCTGTATTTAAGCAGGGACATCCTGTCCCCCTCTGTAGGTAGCTCCTCCTAGAGAGATACAAAACCTCTGTCAAAGCAGAGATTGGGGTTCTTTTCCCAAAACAAAGAACAAGAAAACTTTTCTTAGATCATTTAAATAAGGTTTGCACACAGACTGTGGCAAGCAAAAAGTACCAGAGATCCATGTGTAGATTTTTCTATTATGCACTCACTGCACTGCACTGGCAGCTGATGTTGACTAAAGGCATCACCTTTGAAAACAGACAAAAATAAATAAAGAAAACCTGGTCTTCTATAAAGAGGCACAGATTCCTCAAAGTTTAATGAAAACAAAGGCACCAAGTGAAGCCTGTCCAGCATTTGGAGCAGGTCTGGCACAGGTCTGCACTGGGCTGGGAGGTCACCGGGAGGGGAATCTGGGGCCCAGCCTGACTGGAATTGAGCAGCAAATTGCAAAGATCAAACTGGGACTTATGATTTAGGCCCCAGACACCCACAGTATTCACACATGCATCATATATTAGCTACTAATGGTGCTTTTCCCTATTTTTAGACTATTGTCAGCTCCTAGAGCCATCAATTTTTTTCTATGTGTGTGCTCAGTGTTAACTTAATATGAACCAATCTCATCCTCTCAATGGAAAGAGCTGTGAACATGGCTTTTCTCAGCTACACAACCCCCAGATGCATCAATCTGTAACCTCAGAGGAGCTAATTAAGAGCCCAGCAAAGTTGTGCAGCAGCTCTTTCCTCCACACTCTCACACATGACCCAAGGTCAGGAGCGAGAACTGCCACCCATCACCAGCTAACACCACTAACAAGTTCTGGCTTCTAATCACACTGGCAGAGGCAGCCAGAGACACCCAAGAGCCATGCATAAAATATGTGGGAAGCCAGAGAGCCAGCACAGCTCCTGATCAAACCTCTCACACAAACAGCAGCTCTTGGAGAACCACTGACAGCAATGGCTTAGAGCTCTTGTGCTTCCACCCTCCACTGGAAGCACCAACCTGTGCCTGGACTGGTTTGGAGCTGGGCACACTTAGGGCAAAACCATCAGTTTGCACCACAACCTGTCACTAATTGTGTCACCCCCCCCAAAATCCAACCCCCACACCATCAAGTGGCTCAGACATTTAGGTAACAGCTGTCCAGATAAGACTGAAGCAGCAGATGAAGCCCACAAGGTATTTATTTTGTCAGTACAATGATGCTGCTTATTATCTGCTCTTCTAAACCTGCAGGAGCAGGAATATATCCTGTGCTAGAACATGGAGCAAGAATACCTAACAAATTATAAAAAAATCTGTTAAGTGTGTAATTTCCTGTTTTGCATCTGCTCCTATATTTAAAGGCAATGTAACTTTCACAAATAAACTGCTTAGTGTTGAGACAGAAGATGAACAAATCACAGGGTGAATTAGAAGGCTGCTGTTGCAATTAAACTGCTGTTGCAATTTAATGACATGGCTTTTGACAATGAAGAAAAATCCTTCTGCATTTCATAGTGCAGACTTTGATAAGCCATCATGAAAATCAGACCTTTAAACAGGGGTGACACAGGACCTGAAAGGTGACTTAAAGTCTGTAATAACCTTAAAGAAAAAAACACCAGTGAGCAAAAATTAGATAATTGATATGACAGCAACTATTAAAAAAAAAGAAGATTGCCCAAGAAAACAGTTAATGGATCATTATCATTTTTGTATATTAAGTAGAATGTACAGCCAAGGCACACAGGACACCCAGAACAGTAAAACTTCTGACAAGGGGAAGAGGCTCCATCTCTCTGCAGCTGCTCTGTTTGTCTCCTGAAAAATCAAAACCACCCCACATTTTTATCAGTCTTGCAAGACAGGTACTAAAATCCTGGTGATGTTGACAATCCTTAATTGTACCTTCCATCTACAGACAAACCAAGTGTAGTACAACCCATGAGGCCAAAAAGAGGGAGAGCTGACAAAGGAATGAGAGCTGGGGATGTGTAAAAGGCAGCACTTTTTTAGCAGTGCTTTACTCTCATCTCAGCCTTGCTGTCATCAGTGAAACAAACCCAAAGTTTACAAGTTAGCACTGAAGTGGAACAGCACATGACAAACACATTTAGGACAGAAACACCTAAAACCAGTGAGGCCACAAACTGCCACAGCTGGAAATCCTCAACCATTTCACCAGCACACAGTGGAAGCTCAAGGCTCCAGCCATGTGACCCAGGGTGACAGCCTGACAAAGCTGTCAAAACAAAAATGTCCATTTTGATGAACCAGCACTTCTACAAAAATCAACCCTCAGAGAATTCCACACCCACTGCAACTGGAATTCCCTTACTGAAAGCATTAGCTCTCACTCCACCGTTTAATGTAGTTTGTATCATGGCAGAGAACTGTGCTGTGCTTGCAAACCAGCTAAACAACAACAAATGTCTTGGAAAAGTAAGTTAAGGCAGGCGATTTGCTCGAAATTTCTCATCAAAACAAACACCAAACCACAAAAAGAAGAACAGAAACAAAATCTTCAGCTATGCACGCTTTGAAAAATGTTGAAATAAGCAGAGTGTTTGCTCAGTGATACACAAATCACTCATTCCACCCAAACACAGTGATAAGGCAGACTGCACCACCACCAAAACTCGTGTCTTTTTAGACATTTACATTTATTACACCACTAAAATAGTGATGCTTTCATAAAGTCACATGCTTTTGTAACTATTGCCATTTCATGGCATGAAGTCTTCAGCTAAATCTGTGTATCAGGGCCCAGCATTGTACCAAGAGCTCCACACAGAAACCTCCCCTTGGAGAGACTCTGTCCATGCAAGGGGGTTTGACAGTGTTTAATTTAAACAGCATCTCACACTCAACTAAAATACTCAGTTGCTACATTTCCCAACTTCCTTCCCCAGGTTACATTTAGACCTTTATACACCCAAAACTCTCAGATAACAAACCACCAATTAATTGCTCCCCTAAGCAATTGTCTATTTAAGTTTTTGTGTAGTCTTGTGATTTTTTAAGCTATGATCTACCAGCTTAAAGACACAGGATAAATACTTCCTTTACAAGCAAGGTCATAAATTTTCTACAGTATAAACAGCCTCCTGCAGAGTAAATACCTGCTCACCACTCTGGCCATGGTCCATCTAGTTCAGAAAACACCCTCAGCTCTGTAACACAGCCCAGAGCTACAGGACTTGCAGAGCTGCCACCACCACAGAGCCCTCACTGCTGCCACTCACCCTCAGAGGACTCTGCCCCCAGTGCTTGGGAAGGTTTCTTGGGATTTGGAGGTGACAAGGCCAAAACACTTGGCTGCAACAGATTCTGATCCAAGGATCAGAACACAAAAGGCCAAGATGAAAGGAGAGACATTTTTCATTCCTTGCAGGCACTACCTGTGCACACACTGCTCACACAGTCACCCCACAAATCAAACCTAAGGGTGGTGCTGAGGTGTCTCTGTGCAAAAAGAAGATACACACACAAACAAGTGCCTCAGTCTCTATGAACAGTCACCTTGGAAATTGTCACAGGTTGGGGAAGGCAATTTTATTGCCCATTACACACAGTGTTACCATTAAAATGCCAATTCCATCAAGTGGTGCTTTCCTTCTGTCAAGGACAGAAGTCTGTCTGTAGGATCTCTCAGCTTTCCTTCTGCTGACACATTTTGCCCATTCTTGTGCTTGTGAAGAGATAAATAAGAACTGCTTCACTAAAATCCATTCAATGCACTCTCAAACATGTCAAGAGTGACACAGACAAAACACTACAATGCAGATTAAAGGCTGGAGGAGAAGAACTCTTAAAAAGTGATTGTCAAAACAGAAAAAAAGTTTGTTTCCTTTTATGATACGTGAAACCAGCTCTACTTCTGACAAGAGGAATGGTAGTAAAACATTTTGTTTGCAAAGAAGTGGTAGAAAGGAGAAAAAAACAGTTTGATGTTCATGTGTATTTGTAAAAAACACTTGATAAAGCCACATTGTCTTCAGTACTGTGGGGGTTTTTCTTTAAAGTGAAAACCTACAATCTTCCCACTCCACTTTCATACCTTCCCACTTCAACAGTTAAGAGAGTGACAGACACAAACCAGCTCAGTGAAACCTGTGAAAAAGAGACCAAGACTAAAAATAAAACTGAATTCTGATAGAACTCTCTCACTACTGAACTGCACTTACCCTTTGCTGAAAGGCAATTTTATTCCCCAAACCAGAATGTGTCCATGCCCACCACTGCCTCCAAAATCACCAGCTGACCACAGAGAATTTCAGCTTTTAAAAACAACTTCCAGCACCTTGAATCCTAAAGAAGGTAACAGATTTATCCATGGAATAAAAAAGGTCTTGGATAAATAAGACACTCAAGTTCTGAAATAAAAGTGGGCATGGCCATTCCCATCAACAGCTCCTGTTGCTGAAACACTGGATAAGGTGGTGTAACCAAATTAACTACATAACAGGGCATGTGAATTGCATAACCCAGCCTACAAATGTCTAGGTGGAGACTGCACCAGCCCATAAATTACCACTTTATTAACTTACATGATTTCTTGTCAGGCATAGAAACACAGCCACCTTAGAATGGTGTTGTCTCTGGTTATGCAAAACAGGGTAATTCCAGGTGAAATCAAACTACTTAAGGTCAAAAGGTTTGTTGTGTGCACAGTTTGCCTACAACTTCTCTGTGGACTTGGTATAGATCATTCTGTGATTTTGGAGCATCGCATTTATTTTTTAAGAGACTGAAACAACACAAAGCAGACACCAAACTACCCCTGAGAAGATGAGTGCACAGCTCTCAACAGCACTGAGAAAATCAACACCAGCTCCTTCAGAATTCCAGAGGGACAGGCTGAAATGAAGGAACAAGCCATGTAAAGTCTTCAAAGCCAGCCATGAAAAGCCCAATTGTTCCCAGAGACTTTTCTTATTGTTTCTAAAAAAAAAAAAAAGGACCCAGAACTTCTCTGTCACAAAAACATGAGTCAGACACTCACAACATATGTTTGACAAGCTGTGTCTTCCATCCATGTGAACTTCTTGGCTAAAGGAAGCTTATCTAGGAGCAACAGAAAAATCAAAAACCAGCAAGTTTCATGGTTCATGAGAACAGTGTATTTGCCAGGAAGATACATCTGAAAAAGAAAGAGACAGCCATTCTTTTTGCTAAAATGAATTTAGAGAAGTATCAAGCCTAAAATGAACTAGATATTTAATTTCACTGCCTTCCTTGGGCATTTTTCAAATTCTCAGCTAAACTCAATGTTCCTCACCAAATCTGGCACATACTCACATAGGGGAGGGCAGTCAGCCCTTGCACTGTTTTCAGTGTGCCTTTGGTGCTCCTTTATTCATCAGAAAACACACACAGATGAACTTATTCATATCGTTTGCCATCTCAAGGAGAAAACCTTGGAAGTTAACATCCAGCAGTTCCTGAAAAGAAGTTTTCTACAGCATCTGGGTCCTGCACTAAGCAAACAACCATTAAAGCCTGGACACTGGAATGCCACAAACTCCCTTTGTGCAAAACCACAGCTCTCTGCCTGAGCAGCACACTCAACACAGCTATGGCCAAACAACCATCACTCCTGTGGTTTCATCTGGCCAAGCTTCATGGGCAACCACAACAACCCAGCCTGAAAAACCAGACAGTTCACAAGGCACTCTCAGAAGCATCTTAAAGATATTGTGGAGAAAAAAAAAAAAGCGCTTCAGAAGGAAAAGCACTTAAAAGACACAACCCCTGGTGCTTGTGTTAGATACATTCCCTCACAAAGTTATGTTGGAAAATTAAAACTTGGAAAAGTGGCTGGTGTGTGTCATGGGGGCAAATGGACTCAATTAGAATGAACTTGATAAATATATTTTTAATAAAAGTCTCATCTACCTCCATTTTAAAATGCAAATATTTGCTTCTGTCTTTTCTTAATGCAGAAACTTCACTGAGTACAACTATTTTCAGAATACTATTGACTCTTCCATTAGCACAATTTTTTTTGGAAGCACATTCACCTCATAAAATTAGTTTATAGCTAAATTTGGTTCTGCAGATTCCTCCACTGGCACAAAACATTTTCTTTTTCTTATTTGAGCAGGAAATTTTGACTTCAGGAATGACAATCTCCAAACAAATGCATTCTTGAGAATCAACAACAGAAGAATCAGCCAAATCATTCATGAGTTTAGGATTAGACAGGCAGCACTCAAGTCAGGGTTCAGTCTCAAGTAATTCCCATAGATGACCTTCCACTTGATTTCAGGAGTGTTCTTGTCAAGCCTATTTAGTTTTTTGGGGTCATTTTCTTCCCTGTCATTTCCTCTTCCCATAAATCCAGGAGTTCTGCTGGTCTGCAAAGAGCTGTCAGGCAGCATTTTCCAACATGACAAATTTTACTTCTGATCTTCATAAACTTACTTTTAGAGCATCTTAAGAAGCTTCTGTCTATTCCATCTTTCCCTGATGCTTCCACAGCCACCCATGAGAAATTCATGTGTGTGTGAGTGAGATTTCAGCCTCACATCAGTAGCAGCTCTTTGCAGAGGGCCAGGCTTCAAAAGCAAAAGAGTGACAAAGAATTTAAACAGGAGACAGAGCTCAAGAACCTGAGTTTTCCCACCCTGATGCACAGGTGCCCCTTGGGCATCTTTAACCTTATTCCCACTGGAGAAAAAACAGGAAAAGACTCTGTACAGCCCCTGGATGACCATAAGGTCTATCAAAACTCCCAAACTAGTGAGCCTTTCTCCCAGTCACTGCTTGGCTCTGTTTCAGATATGAACAGCTGGACATTTAAAAACTGATGCACAGAAATCCTCTATAATCTGACTTGGATTTTTTCTTTTTGTAACTTTTAACAATAAATTATCTGTATGAGACCAGTTGATGGCATAGGAGATACAAAGATAGAATTTGCAATAATAGGATCATTTTGCACCATGGTTTATAAGGAATGTGCCCTAGACATGGAAATTTGGGAGTGGCAGCCAAGAGACCCCATTTATATTTCATGGTCATCAGTAAAGCTGCCCCTTGGCTACTTCCTAAACAGGGGGCAAAATGCTGATGAGAGGCCTCCAATTTTAATGACACTAAAACAAATATATTTATATAAAGAACTCATTTTTTCAAGCCCTATTTGCCTCAGTCTGGGAACTCAGTTTTCCAAGCCTCGTTTCTGCCTCGAAACAGAAAAATGTCTTTATGCAAACAGACAATTCTTCTCCAGTTAAGTAACAAATTTCTGTCAAACCTCAAGAACACATTGTACTTTCAACCTTCCCCAGTACCCACCATTTAAATCCAAATTTGGTTTGGAGTTATAAAACATTGATTAGGCCTCTGTCATTTATTTAATGCTGCAGCTTTCAGTGGTTCAGAGCAGCAGTGGGAGCTCCACTGGAACAGATCTCTGGTTACAGCACTGACATGGAGGCCAAGCCACCCCAGGGATGAGGGTTGGCCTGGACACCCCATCCAGCAAAACCTTCTCCTCACTTTTTACACTTGTGGAGAGAGAGATGGCAACAGAAAAAGCTTGGCCAGAACCTCCAGCTGTCACTTCTGGCTCTGGGAGGTCTTGAGCTGTAAGAACAGCCTGGTAATAAATACATTATTAGTGTTTGAAACACAGGGAAAATATATGCTGAAAATAATGAAAATATCAAAAGAGCATGTTTTGTAACAGAGTAAGTTTGGCAGAGTTTAACCTGGAGGTTAGACCAGAGACAAGGCACAGTTTTGTTCTAGGACAAACATGTGTGTTTTTAGAACTTCCACTCAAGAACTGAAGATCTTTATGTGCATCACTACAACACAGAGCAAAAAAAAAAAAAAAAAAAAGACACCAGCTTAATTTGCAAGGCAGCTTTCTTGAATTTTAAGGGAATTTTTAAACAATCTGCTGGAGCAGAGACCACACTTATCCTTCACATAAGAAAAATAAATTCCATATTTAAGAGATTTACTCAGACAAAAGCTCTTGGACTTAACAGTGCTCTGAGTTGCATCATTTGCCATCTTTACCATTCCTTGCTTGAAGTGACAGAGGAAACTTAACACAACTAATACTTTATGCTGCAACATGGAATTAAGATGTAAAAGGGAGAAGCGACAGGGTTCCCATGAGAAATGAAAGTGAGAAATGGAAATGTAAAGTATGTGTTAAACAACCCTGGGGAAAGAGGAGGCAGGGGAGGAGGGTGGAAGAGAGAGGCCCAGAATGCTGACTTTCTGTTTTGGGTTGTGTTTTTTGTTTGTCCAGAGTGTTATTAGAAGGATTCTAATTCTAATGAACCATTAAGGTCCAGAAAACGAGTTACTGTTCTTTGTATTTCTGCTCATCAGTCCAAGGGGAAAAGAGGTTTCCATATTTATGGGTGTTTGGTGCTTTGCTGTTTGTTTTTTTTGGCTGGGGAGTTTTTTTTTGGGGGGGGGGGTTGGGAGTTTGTTTGGGGTGTAGGTTTTAAGGCAGAACACAATTAGGAGTGTTTCAAGTGTAAGATATAATTAACTAGACACAGACACCACAAACACACATTACCTGCACATTCTCACCCACACATATGCATTTAAAGCACACAATTTAAAATGGGGAACAGCATCCCTCAAGTGTCTCTGCTTCCACAGCCAAAGAAAGATGGTTCTTCTACAGACTTTTTCCTTTGATTTCAAGTTTTTAAACAAGCTTAATCCAGTTTACCTAAAATCAGTCTGTTTCAAATCATGCTAGTAAAGGAATTTATCAGCTTCCTTCAAGAAATGAGCCATAAATCAACAATATAAATCTAATGCTTAACTTCCTCCAGAGAAACAAAAGTGACTTTTTCTGCCTCATTTTCTACAACACAGCCCAGTATAATCTCATCTTCCCTCAAAGTGTGTTTGCAACAGTGGGGCTTATTTAGAAAGGGAAGAAGGTGGTTGCAGGATGTCCCAAGAAAGTTTAAACCACACTGCAAGGAGCTGTGATCAGTAAAGGCTCATTCTGCCAAAAAATGCCTTCAGGTGCAGACCTGCTGGAACACACAGTGTCTGCCAGGCTCAGCATTGTCCCCTCTGTAACATCCTGCCTTCAAATACTAAAGAGGTCACAAACAAAACTCTTCCCTAAGTATAAAAATACCATTAAGCCCAGTCAGCTGCAATGTTTGTGAGCTCCCAAGTCTCCAGAGCTGCCATGGATCCTGAAGTAATGATTTCCTGATAAACACTGCCAAGTTCCATGGAGGGAGAGGAGGATTATTTGTAGGGTTTTGTCACTCTGGCCCCTTCCCCAGAAACTGCACAGACATTCCTTTAAAGCCTTTCTGCTTCCTTAACAAGCAATGCTGCTTTGGACTTCTCAGGCAAGAGCACATAATGAACAACGTATCACATCATAACCCTTGCTGGGAATTAATATGGTCCCTTTGAGTTTCTGTTCATAGTTATTAAAAGTTGGTTTAGGATTATTTTAATTTTTATAAGTGTGTGAACAAATATTTTTTAATTAACACCGTGCTTGAGTCTGAAATAATGATTTTTATTTCTTTAAATTTAACAATCTCCACAGTCTAGACTTGGATGCTAAACTATAATTGCAGGGACTGAAAATGCAGATACAGAAGCAAACCCAGGGACTCATCACCAGAGGTTGTTCATGCAGACCAGAAATTACTACCTCAGCTTAAATGCTCAGTTCCAACTTATTAAACAAACACTGCATGCAAATATCTGAAATATGCATTGATATTGCACAGCAAGTTGCATAAAGTTTAATTCCTGTCACTCCTATTATTCCAACACTGAGGTTCCTGTTACAGGACAGGGCAAAACACCCCCATGGAAGTCACCTTAAATTGTCACCTGATTATCATTTCTGATTCATACTCATATCAGCGAGTCTGAAAGTGAAGACAAAGTGGAAAACAAAAGCCAATTAACTTGACAAACTCCACAGTGCTTCAAGATGCTGCTAATTCACAGCAAAGCTGGCAGGAGGGAAAGCTCAGCTCCCAGCTGACTTGGTGCACAGCCTTGTTTTCCAGCCAAGGAGGGGCTGAAGGACTGTTTTCAAACTTGCCTCCAGCTAAAAGCACCTACAGCTTGTTACAAGAGTCTGTAAGAAAAACGTTTGACCTGCACAAATCAATCCTGTGCACTCCAGTTTTGATTCCTAGCAAGGCAAACCTCTCCCATCTCTTTTCACAAGGGGAAAACAAGGTAAAACACCTGCAAAATAAGGAAAATCCATTGGCAAGTGTGTTCCCTTGAGTTCCTGGCAACCTCTGGCAGTGGGGTGAGGACAGGCAGACAGTGGCAGTAACATCTCAAACCAGCACAGCCAGATTTACAGGAGAGGTCACGTCTCCAAGTCCTCACTCTGGTTTTAATATGTGGGTTCCTGGTTGCCTTCCTTCACCTCCTACTTCACATGAGGAGAAAAGATGATGAGAAAGAAACTTAACACTGTGAGCTGTGTAGTAAAATGAAACTTTTACAACTCCAGCATCTCTCCAACATTGAAATATCCTGGAGTTGGACTGGAAATCAGCATCACATGAACCACATGTGACAGATCTCAAACAAACTCTGCAAAGGTTTGTGAAAAACTTTGAAAATCAACTGACTGTGGAAGAGATTAAAACAAAACAAAACCAAAGAAAACCCAACAAACAAACCCCTAGAGTTAATATTCAGTGCTGTTACAGTAAGTGCTCAGTGCCTGATCTTGTTTCCAGCAGCCAACAAAGACTTTCACAGGAGCAAGAGCTCAGTCCCAAACACTTTATCCTTCAGAAGCAGCAGGAATTACAGCAGCTCTGGGACAAGGCAGGGACACTTCAGGCTGGGGATCCAGGTCACCCAACAGCCCCTGTGCTGGGATCTCCCACCTGCCAGGAGTAGCAATGCTGCATTTCAGATGTCCCATGAGTTCCATGCAGCCCCACAGGCCACTCCTGGTGCACTTTCATCAAGACAACCTGTGCAACACTGTTGCAACCTGTTGTGTTGGCTTGATTACCTGTAAGTAACCAAAAAAAAATCCCTTGTGGATTTGTTAATATCCCAGAATTTAGTGATGGATTTGCAAGCAACATCATCTCCTGATCAACCGAGGTGGGGAAAGATTAAACACACCTTGGCAATCTGTGTGCCAGGATCACAGCAGTCTGCAGATTCCCTATCAGCCATCCTGTCACCCATCAAACCTCAGCATTCCCTCCTCAGGACACAGGCCAGGCTGCTCAGCAAAGGCTGAGCTGAGTGCCCTGATCTGCCTCCTGGGAAATGTCAGTGTCAGCAGAGGAACAGCAGGAAGAGTCCTCAGCCAGAAGAACCTGCTCAAGGGAGAGATGGCACCCAGCAAGAAAAGCAAAGCCTTCAGTCCTCTGCACTGTTTTGGGAATTCACATCTGAAGTGCCCTTTTATACAATATTAACTTGCATGCAAACTAAAAACCCTTCACTATACAAGTGAATTTACAAAGAAATCCTGAATTTCTTTTACTGTTAAAGTGTTTTCTCCCCAAATCAAAGGTACCATAACTGTTCCTGGGAGTGTCCATTTCACTCTCCTTACACTCCTGTACAACATCCACCACCCAAAGTACCACCAGTTCCCAGGAATCTTTTGTGACAAGTCCTGTGCTGCAGTTGCTTTTGTGCTTGGCATGCTCAGACACAAGTTTCCAACTCTCAAAGAAACAAAAGAAGCAGGTCCATAAAGAGAGAATTCATTCCCTGCAAAGGTAATGCTGCTGGGGGAGGGGTGCCCATGAAACCTGAAGATCTTCCTTCCCCAGAACTTCATCCAGAAATCAACTTCAGCTGCCATAAAAAGTGTTGTAGCTCTTTGTGCTCCTAATTCCATTCATTAACTGCAAACCTTTACAACCCAGAAGTTTTACAAGAGCTTAACAATTAAGGTAACTCTATATAGTCACTTGATTTAAAACATGTCCTGAAAAGCAAGCAATTAGTCACCACTTCTAGGAGGCACTTAAAATTCCCCTTGTGGGGAACAATACATCCAGAAGTGAGAAAAGCCAGTTCATTTTGAAGGGGGGGAAACAAAAAAAGTGCCAGTTCATTTTGCCAGTTCTTTATGAAGAAAGCTGATCAAGTTGTCTGAAGGGTAATTTTGGGGGAACTGGAACTATGACAATGAAATCTTTTCCACGAGGACAAAATTAAAACAAACAAACAAACAATGCAAGAAAGTTGTAGTGAATGAGAGCAATGAGAAGCTGAAGCATCAGAATGTATGTAGCTGGAGAGAAGAACCCAGATGTTTTAATGCCTTCCTGGATGAAAACAGGAGAGTGAAAATCAGACCTGGCTGCTGTGTCTTGGTCACCAACTAAGGAATATTTTCCTTTAGTAAATCTATGGCATTTCTCATTACTGATAACAGACATGGGAATCCAGTCTAACTTCCACTCCAGTGCCTCAGAGACACAGGGAGCCTCACACA
Organism: Neodrepanis coruscans; assembly: GCA_013400695.1. Taxonomy (NCBI): domain Eukaryota; kingdom Metazoa; phylum Chordata; class Aves; order Passeriformes; family Philepittidae; genus Neodrepanis; species Neodrepanis coruscans. The sequence goes on along the minus strand of VYZS01106188.1, from coordinate 40,074 downwards.
CAGTTACCTGATGGTTTTGGCAGTGGCAGCAAAGGCTACTAAACCCAGTTATTCTTTAATTGCCTCAATTATTTCTGTGCCATGCTCTGGAAGAGCCCCAATCACATTCCTCCAAACCACCACCACAGCACTGAGAGTGACCTTCCAAAAACCACAGCTTATCCTTCAGCAGAGACACTGCTAAAAAGACCAGAACATGGGTGAAACATCTCATTTTTACCCCATGAGACACTGACAAGACAATGCATTGTTCATGACTGCACATTTGTGCTTGCACTGCTCCTAACATCTCATTTCCAAGGAGGCATTCCCATGTTTTCAACAAGTCATCCCTAACTAACAACAACCTCAGTCTCTCTGGTTACAAGCCAAGTCAAAACCACCCTGGATTGTGGTTTTCCTTCCTTTTTCTCCCGGTTTTGGGATGGTGGGTGGAAGGAGCATGAACATTACATTTTTCATGCACTCTTAAATGGTTGTAGAATTCTAATAAAATAAAACTGATCAATGGCTCCAATTTACAAGCTGCAAATACACAGGAAAAGCCTAAATCCAGCCTTTTATTTCCAAAGCTTGAAATATATGCCACAGAAAAACATCTTTTCTGTTTACAAATTGTCAAAGTATTGAAACATTAAAATATCCAAGATATGGTATTTCTGTGGAGTTCAGGAAAGAAGCCACATTTTGCAGAGATTCTCCTCTTTTGGAGGAATAGAGTCAAACACAAATTATAAAACAAAGAAGTGGCAAGCAGCTAAAGACAACCCTCATCTTTACAAAGACTGATTTCTCCCCCAGAAGAAAGTTGGCTTAAAAAACATATGTGAAATGGCAGCACAATAGATTAATTCTTCTTCTTGTTCAGGGAAAAATAAAAAGATAGTACAGATCTACATTACAGATGAAAAAAAACTGTCAAAAGGTTACAGAGCATTAATTTTCCACTTTGGGAGAGCCAAACACTTTTCAAACACTTTGGAGTAACTTCAAGTTGGCCATTAATGTAACATCACCAAAAAGTGAGTTTTGCATTTTTGGCAACCACTCCTTTGTCCCAAGCACAGAGCAAAAAGCCAACACTGCAAGACACATCCAGAGACTCCAATGAGAGCTGAGAAAATCACATCAGTTCTAGAATGGGCTAAGCCAAAACACAGGATTTTTTTAAACCAGAAGTTCCCTCAAGGGTGGGGAGAGGAACCTTTCTGTAGATTTTCTGGTTAAACACCAAAACACATCTGAAAGTGTTATGGACACAGTATATTGAATTCTCTCACTTCTTCAGATGCTTCAATAAAACATGAATAAAGCTCAAAAAACTTCATTACTTGATGTGTCAGAGAGGCACAAACCTGTCTGTCCACACACAGCTGCTGGGCCTTGGAGCAGAGCAGATTGTATGAAGTTTAAGAGAAATGGAGAAGTTCCAATATAAATCTCCTGCACTATGGCCAGAAGAAGTTTCTGGTGTGCTTTTTGCTGATTCCTAGTGGTTCACAAACCATGATCAATGCAGCTTCAGAAGGGCAAACTGTTTGCAAATCATACTAAGGGGATGAGAAGCAAATAATGCAAACTGGCTCCAGACAATAACAGCACCACCACACACTTACAATCACCCATGAAACAAGAAACAACAGAAGCCATTTGTAACCACCGAACAAAAGAAGATACTTGTAACCACTCCGCTTTTAACACTCACCCTCTCCCCGGATCCAAGGCAATCGCTCGGGGTTGATCCAGCTCCTGCCAGAACAACACCTTCCTCAGCGACCCGTCCAGGTTCGACACCTCGATGCGGTTGGTCTCCGAGTCGGTCCAGTAGAGCTTCTCGCCCAGCCAGTCGCAGGCCAGCCCGTCGGGGGACAGCAGCCCCGACACCACCACGTTCTGCACGCTGCCCGAGCGGTTGAACTCGGTGCGTTTGATGGCCTCCTCGCTCACGTCGCTCCAGTAGATCAAGCCCTTGCCGAAGACGAAGTCCACGGCGGCCGCGTCCTCCAGCCCCGCCACCAGCACCGTGGCGTTGTCCCGGCCCTGCGCCGCGTCCACCAGGCGCAGGTCGCGGCGGTTGGCGTAGAGCAGCAGCGGGGCGGCTTCGGGGGGAGAAGCCACAGAGAAAAAGAGAAAGAGAGAGGCATTAACATCACTCATGGCAAGGGGGAGTGGGCAGGAATGGGTTTTTTAAAAAAATAAGACGTTATCAAGTTTGGCCGTAAGGTTTTCAACGCGGTTGCGAGTCTTCCTAAGGGGCAGCGCGTTATTAAAACGGCATCAGAGAAGGGAGACAATGAAGGAATTGAGGGTTTGAAGTGCCCACGTGACACTGAGGACACTTACTTTGCCTTCCTGAGTCTTAGGTAAAACAGTTTTGGAAGCAGGGGTTATTTTTCTGTGTAGAAGTTGGGAATATACACACACAGCACTTCTGTAAAAGCATAATTCACGTCAGGATGTCAAAGCCACTGCACGTTCACAGCCCCTGAAACTGGAGATCTCTGGCATTTTACAGATAGTACATAAAAATAGGAAATTCATTGCTCAGCATGAGGCAAACGTTGGTTTAGAGGTGGTAGGAGGAGGTGGGGAGAGAAATAACTCTACAGGAATGGACAACACTGAGTCCTTTCCAGACTCAGCTCCAGCACTCCTGTTCGATTCTCTAACACAAAGCCTTTATTTTATAACCTTTATTTGCTCTCTCTGTCAGTTCTCACAGTCTGTATATTTTTCACAACACTACCTAAGATGACTTGTGAAGCAGCCACCATGAAAACAGAACTGGGAGAAGCAGAGACAACAAAAAAGAAGTTCCTTTATCTGCCTCCAATTAAATGAGTTCAGCTCATTTTGGGGTTCATTTCAGCTCATGTTTTGGGGTAGAGGGGGACTGAAAGATTTGTTGGGTTTGCTGTTTTCTTAAAAAAAACCTAGATTGCTCAGACTGTCTTCCTAAATTTAGAAACATTGAACAGAAATTGATTTATGGTCTTTAGAAGGAGGGAAGAGTGAAACTTCATTGGTTTTAGTGGTATCAAATTTGTATCCCCCTCTCCACAAAGCAGTATTTTATTATACAAAAAACCATTGAGTTTAGAGACCCTTTCTCTAGGGCGGGGTGAGGACTGAGAGGACACAAAGTGCACCAAGGATGAGCAGCTTTGTGCTGTTTGAGTCAAAGCCACAACTTGCACCACGTTCCACAGGGCTGGCAGATGAGGCTTTCCCCATTTGCTGCAACATTCAGGAACGAAACCTGCATCACCAAATTAATAAAAACAATGTTTGTTCCCCCCACTGCCTCAAATCCTTTCCAGAAAACAGGGAGGCTTCAGTGTCCTGTAAAACCCAGGCACTGAAGTTGGCAGCAGCATTAGCACCTCGTACAACCTTTGCATTTCCTTGGCATCTCTGTCTGAGCAAAAAGGAGAATTGTGCCACAAGGTCCCGTCCTGCCCCAGCTTTGAAAGAAGCACAGGACACTGAAAAGTTGGCTTTCTTGAAGAATTAAGTTATGAACTATAACAACAACCAAAGGGAAGAAGTCCAAGAGAAACTCCTCTTAAAGCTGGGCAACTACTTCACAGTTTAAGACATTATGGGGCAAAAAGATACAACTCAGACTTTTGTTTTCAAGAAGCTGAATTCCTTATATGTTTTTACTTCTTTCTTTCTTTATATGAAAACATACACTGTACCTGCAACAAACTGTACTGCATTGAAGAGAAGTGCACATTTTTAAAAGAAAAAACATCCATCTTGGAAGGCCAAAACTGAAACAGAGCTGACCATCACCATGACCTCCATAACCTGAGAGCTCTACATGCAGTTTATTCTTCTAATTAAAGCACCCAATACAGAGTAAAAGCTTCATTTCTGAAAGCTCTAATCCCCAAGATCCTCAAGTCTGGTTTCCCTCACACTTGTTTACCTCAGCCTTGCTTTGTACATCGGACTTGTGAGCACCTGACAGAGGCATAACAACACTGCAAAGTGAGGAACCAACACAGAACAATCACTTCAGCAGCTAAAAGTGGGTTTTAATCGTTTTGGTGCTTAAGTAGCAAGTTGAAGCCCTTGGAATTTGCCTCTGTTTCACTGGCGTGGAGTTCAGCCTGGTTAAAGCAATCAGCACATCCTCATTTTCCCCCTTTTTTCTCATTCCCAACCCCCAGAAATGCTGTTCTACCCCTTCACTGAGTGAAGGGCCCCTCCCTCCCCAAGCTGATTTAAGTCATGACGTCAGTGAAAGGCTGGACTGGGTTGGGAAGTTGAATCCGCTCGAGGAGTGGCCCAGCAAACTCCAAAACTAACATCAGGAGAGCAGCAGGGAGCTGGAAGGGGGAGCAGCTCTCCCCCTTTCCACTGGCAGCTGGATCTGCTCACGATGGGAACACAGCCAGAGCATTTCTCCTCAGCTTCACTCCCAGCTCCTGCTTCCCCATCCCTTCTGCACTGGCACTTGCACTTCTCCCACACCATTCCCCAGCAGAAGACCACCAAGCTCTCCCCACCACCTGCCAAAAAGCAGTTTTTAGGCAGCCATCCCCCAAAACCAGCTCAGAACAAAGATCAAATAAATACAAGCAGCAGCACATGGGGGAAAGGAATCAGCTTTGATTCATTAGTTGAACCAATTGTTTGTGAATCCTCAGTTAAGGAAGAGGATCATCAGAGCAGAGGGGCCACCAGAAGTTGTGGCAACTTGTCACAGAATCCCAGCATGGCCCAGACTGGAAACCACTGAGCACCCACTGAAAACTGTGGAAAGAAATATCCCCATTGTAGTGCACTGGTGAGAAACCAGTGGATTTCACATTGGAAGGTGTCACTGGGCTGGGAAGAGAATCCCCCTCCCCATCTTCTAGAAGTCTTGCTGAAGAACTATGAGCACCCAAAGGTGAAGTGGTACTGCCAAGAGTTTGGCAAATACAGAGAAAAGAGGAGACACAGTGACAAGATGGACCAAGCAAATACACTCTGACCTGGATGAGGCACAGTAAGAAAGGATTCCAGATGCCTTCAGAGAAGGACATGCACCCACACTCAGCCCACAAGAGAAGAAAAAGCAGAAAAAATAGGTACAGACAACCAGCAAAAAAAAAAATATTAATTGCAACCTCCATAAAACCATTCAAAACACAAAACTCCTTGCATTAATATGATAATCATGGCCAAGATGTCCCACAGAGAACCAAGACAAGAACATAATGAAAAACTCTCTGGAGTGACACAAGGACTCTGGAACTGTCAGTTGTGAAGACTCCCTTCACTCCCCAGCTTTCAGATTCCTTCATCACTGCTCCTGCTTACAAGGAATTCTGTGGATTTGTTATCTGAGTGTTTGAGCTCTGCTGCTCAGTTTGGAGAGGCAAGAATGACAAGGCTGAGGCAGCACTGGGAATAAAGCCTGTGAGACTTGGATCAAGCAAGAAGAGAGGCAATTTGAAAATTAAAATAAACTTTTCCCAAAAGCAGGGAGCCAGACTCAAAAAAACTCCTACAGAGATGGTTTTACATTTTCAAGCAAACAACAAAATCCCCAGGAAGCACATGGGAGTTTTCAGTACAGCAAGTGACAGCCCAGAATTCTGCACTAAGTTCTCTGTCACAGAACTTTCATGATTTTTTCCCACCAAAAGTAAGGGACCACCCTCAACTGGGGCTGATTTGAGGGAGGAACAGCACAAGATTTGGGTTCTGTCAGTTCATCCACCACCACAAGTTTTCAGAAGAGAAAAAGCCACATCTCCTGCTATAACACTTTTTTCCTCACCAGTTCACAGATTTTGTTTCTTGTGTTCTTCAAGACGTGGCAGAACCAGAAATTTTGCAAAAATATGAAGAATTTGCCCTGAAGTAGAAGTATTGTAAGAAAATGGAAAGAAAATACTCACAATCCAAGTTTAAAACAACTTCCCATCAGCCAAAAAAAAGTTCTCAAAGCAAAATTACACTTCCAACATTCAAATTCCTAAAACTAAGTTTGCTACAGATGAACACAGTACGTAACAAGTCCAATTTAACTGAACAGTTAGGGACTGTTTTTGTTGGGTAAGGAAAGATGTGCACATAGTTCAGGAGATTTAGTTTTTAGTTTGTAAAAACCAGTTGTACCTTCATGAATTTATTTTGGAACTCTCCAAAACGCTCACATTCCAGCACTACTAATGTCCAGCCTTTAACAGGCTCACATCAGATGTGGTGACACATGGGGAAAATAAAGAGAAACACCCCATAAAACATAATAAAAGTCACTACAAAGTTTACAAACTCCTGCTCTTCTGTTATTCTCAATATTTCTTCTCCATTAATCCATGTGTGGACATGAGCATTCCTGGACAAAGTGTTCATATTTTAATTGACACCAATACTTTGAGTAGAAGGAAAGGTTTTATTCCCTTAGTTCTGTCAAAGCAGGGAAAAAAAAGTAGGAAAGCTCTACACCACCTTACATTTGTTACCTTACACATTCCCTCAGATCTCCAGAATTCCAGGAAACACATCAGTCACTTTCTAGAGGCCTGAACTCTCTGGCAATGAGCAGAGGAAAATCCTTATTCCTGAGGAGTTCTGGAGGCATAAACAGTTAAAAAAACTCAGCAAACAACCTACAAACTCTATTGCTCCTCTGGGAACAGACTGGGAGGGGAGGAACAAGGGGAAAAACATTAAGGAGAACATGACATTTCAAAATCCTAGAGAAGGAAGGCAATTTCTGATTAAGCAAAATTATACAGCTAGTTGATTAAAATTTGGTCTCAAATATGATTACTTTCAAATCTGACATCAAGAGCTCACACATGGCCTTCATCAACAGAATTAAAGTATAATCCCATTTTTGCTACACTGATTATATGGCAAGGGAGTCACTCTGTTTAGGTAACCTGATCCTGTAACAAGACACTAAAAAAAAATCTGCATGAATGTTGCCATTTTTCCATGTCTGTTTATATTAAAAACATTTCCTTATTGTTCTTTCTGTATAAAGAATGAAGCTTAAAAAGCCTTCCCTCTTTTAAACTGATGTGCTTTTTTCTCCCCTGACACAAATGCTGGTAAACTACCAGAATATCTGGGGAGCTCAATGAAGGTTCTGCAGGTTCTGCCAAATACATAAACTGGGAAAGGCTGCTCAGTATTTGGGGTGTCAACACCCAGCACTGAGGTACAACCTGTGAAAGAGCCAAGGGCTTGGACAGTTCCCACAAAGGACTGACACAGCTCCTTTGTTCAGAGCACTTTGTGTTCTGTGACTCTGCAAGTTGGAAATGCTCTCAAACCACAAGTGATGTGGGAGCTTTAAAACCAAAGGGTATTTGGGAGAGAAAGGATTTCTTTCACTGTGTCATTTACTGGTACAAATTCCTTAGCAAGGTACTGGGGACAGAGCAAAAAGTGAGACCTGTTTCTCCCCCTTCTTCCCCCCCCCACAGAAGGAAGAAAAAGTATCTTTGCTCTGCTTGAACTAAAAAGCAAAGCCCATCTCACATGCACTGCAGAAGGCATTTTTAAAGTTGGCATTTTTGAGATGTGACATCACCATAAAGGTGGATTACAGATGTCCAAAGGAATCAGGTTTCTCCACCTCCCAGAGTTTAAAAAGTTCCTATGTGACTCTGACCCATCTTCCTGAAAAAAAAAAAAATCCCCAAACCCAAACAGAAAACCTCCTGTGCATTCTACAGCTTCAAGCCAAATTCCTTCCCTAGAACTCAGGGAATGCAACTGCAAAAACTGTTAAAAGTAATGGTGGATCTTGCACCACCTAAACATTGGATGGATCCCACTGATCTCAGACTGTTCTGTGAAGAGATGAAAAGGGAAAATGCACATGGATTTCTGAGGCATCACACAATGAAGAAACACGACTAGAAAAGGGGTGAAGAAATAGATCATGATTATTAAAATATATGTATTTCCAAGCTGCATCATCATAGTTCAAGCACTGCACAGTCCTGGGTGAAGAGACCCTTCTCCTGAAGGCTCCAACACAGCTCTGGCCTGGAACCATCACACCCTCTCCAGCCTGAGTGCTCCAGAGGTAAAAACCTATTCCTTGCCCCCTTCTCTGACCTCTGGTAGAAAATTATGTCCCAGCTTAGCAAGTCTTGAACACTGAGCTCTTCTAAACAACATAGAAATGAATCTGTCTAAAAAAAAAACAAAACATAAAAAAGGCAAAGATTTGTTTATGAAAACCAAGAAAAAACAGATGAAAATCAATTAAAACAGTAATAATGGGTTAATACAAACCCTCTTCTGAATGCATAAGAAGGAAACTCTGCTTGAAATGCCCATTACCAGAGAGGCACCTTCATTTCTTCATTTAACTGCCCTCAAGCACAGGGGTCTGCACAAACATCAGCTGTAAGAGTCCTATCCAAACAAGAGTTTTAGGCATGACCAGGGTTTAAAACCAAAGCCAAAGAGCAATTCCCTGTGTCACATCTCCAGTCAGCAAGGAGGAAATACAGCCATGAATAGTGGTGGAGGAAGAACTCTGACTTTTCAAAAAGCTGCAGCCTCAGTTTCTCAGTTTTCTGTGGTGCCCTGAGAGATTTGATGCCACTGCTTCTGCCTCTCTGACACTCCTCCAGCTGTGGTTTCCCAGCTGTCCTGAGGCAGCTCCAAGCACTGCTGATGCTCAGAGAGGGGGAAGCTCAAGTCCCCAAATCAAACCAGGGGCCACAAGAAGGGAGAACAGAGACCAACAACCACCAAAAAAACCCAACCCCAAAGCACAGACCCCCCCCCCAACAAGCTGCAACCTCCTGTCTCTCAGAAATCCATCAGTAAGATCAGCAAACAGATCAGCAGGATCTGGGATGACTTTTGAAAGAAGGTGCCCTGTCCTGTGAAACTGTTTCCAGCCTGGTGCTTCTTCAAGTCCTTGTGCCTTTCCAGAGGCCCAGTTTTACTCCTTACCAAGTCTACCACAGTTTTCTCACAGTTCAGGGCTGTAAACTTCCATCCATTTGCCCTTTCCAGGAGAACAGGCAGAGGCTGGCTCTGGAAGCAGAGAGGATGCTGCAGCAACCCACAAACACACACCATCACATTTTCCTTGTTTCTGTCTCCAGCACTGTTGGCTTGGCATCTTCCACCAGCCCTCAAGTCACAAAGCAGGCAGTGAACTCCATCCCTTCCCCTCTGCTTCATCCCTGCTCCTGCTGGCACTGCCTCTGCCTCACTAAGGAAGTGCTGACACCTCACAGCTCATCCCAACCCATCCCACCTGCACACATCCTGTTTATTGGGGAGGGTTGTGTGCCTTCAAAATGGATTGGTTTTTGTTTCTTCATGGTTCAGCTGCTCCTGCTGTTTGTCTCTACCTGAAGCAACAATTGGCCAGCAGGAAAATCACTCTCAGCCACAAACTGGGACTCCAGTTAGTGGATCAAAGTCCTTGGCAATGGAGAGACAAGACAATAAACAGCTGCCATGTGATTTATAAAGCTGATGCTTCTCCAAAGTGTCCTACTGAGCACCAAGTCCACGAAAATTTGCAAAAGAGATTAACTTGAAGAAATTAAAAGAGCAACATTACATGACCTCACATCCAACAGCTATTTCTGTGCTGTCACTCGAACTGAACATTAAATTAAAGCCAAACATCTGGTGTATTAAGAACTGAGATGATTATTACTTATTAAATAAACTCATGAGGAGTTTATTTTAGTCTCTTCCTACGCTTCACACTCACCTTTGGAAAATCGGGGCTTAAGTGCTACAACAGAGTATGAAATGTTACACACCCCACTTAAATCCGTGTATTTGTATCTCTGCAAAGAGGATACAATATGGCAAACAGATGCACAGAGTGAAGGGAGGAAAAAAAAAAGGCTGTGGATGAAATGAAAATCTTTGTTTTCCACAGCACTGAGCAACTGGAGACAACACAGCGATTGGAACCCACCCCACCTTTAGTGTAACTTTAATCCAAACACTCCAGGGTGGGTGGGTTTTCTAATTCAAAGTGTGGCCGATTGGTTGTTGGCAATTAACCTTCTCCCCATCCAGTATTTAAAAAAAAAGAAAAAAATCCAGTGAACAGCAAAATGGTGCATGAAAACATCACAGGAGGTTCCTTCCCAGAAAGGCTGAACGCAGAGAAAGAGTTACTGTAGTTTGGCTCGCAGCATTTAAAAAAAAAAAAAAAGTCAAATAAATCAGGTTTCCTTTCAGATCGCGCCCTGCGAGCCCAGAAACTTCGCTGGAGCCGGGAATCAAAATAACCGGCTGCCTTTCAGTGACATCCCCTCGCAGGGCTGATTTAAAGTTGTGTGAACACCCGCGGTGGTTCCTTCCAGCAGCCAAACACAAACTTCTCCGGCGAGTCCCAGCTGAGAGGAGCATCCATCCATCCATCCATCCATCCCTCCCTCCATCCCCACATCATTCCCACCATCCCTCCCTCGCTCCCAAGCCGCAATTCCCGGGCACTCTCCAGCCCCCCCACGTCGAACAGGATGGAGGGGGAGGGTTGGAAAGCGAGANGCGCGGGCGGGAGCGCGCACACGCCCCCGCGGCCCGGCGGGGACCCGCGGCCCGGAGGGGGCTGCCCGCGGGGAAGGAGGAGGGACGGAGGGAGGGAAGGAGCGGGGCAGCGGCTCCCCCCAAGGGACGCGGGCAGGGCCGCGGCCGCTGCCGCATTCCAGCGGGACTACTTTGCTTCCCGCGGATGCGGCGCGGGAGAGGCGGCGGCGGCGGCGGCGGGGGAGACGCCGGGACTCGTTTCTCCCTCAGAGCCGCGGCCGCGGCCGAGCGGCGGCACAAAAGGCGGCGGAGCTCTGGGAGGGGAAAGCGATGTGGCCAAGAATAAATAAATAAATGAAATAAATGTCTCGAGTTACAGCCCGAGCCCGCTGTGAGCGTGTGTGTGGTGCGGGCTGAATGGCAGCGATGTCGGCCTTTCCCAGAGCAGGGGGCAGCAGGGATCGCCGCTGGGCTGATGTAATGGTGCGGGATTTATTGCCCGGGATTTATCGCTTTGGGTCGTTTTGTGTGTCCCCACGGCCAAACACACACACCTTGTGGAAGTAAACGTGGTAAACTGCTCTAAACGGTGCTTAGAGCACTAGTTACGAAGAATACAGGTGGCTAATGGGGTGTGTTTAAACGTAATTTAGTCCTTTCCCCTCTTGCATTCAGGTAAGCGCACCCTTTGCTTCCTGAAGAAGATAAAAAGTTAAAGTTTTGTAATACACTCTCAATTAAAAAAAAAAGAAACAAAACAAACTTCCCTCCTTACCGTCTTTCTTGGTTCCTAATAAATAATACACACACAGAATTAACAAGGTTGGAAAAGACCGTAGAGATCATCAAGTCCAATTATTGCCTGACTTATCAACCTACCCAACACCATCCCACCATCTAAACCAAAATGCCTTCTTGGATTTCCTCTAGATTAAAAAAACTACCTCATTATTCCAACAAGGAATATCAAATCCCAGTGTCTCCCTCACAGGCTGTGACAGCTGGTGAGTGGAATAATGATGTGAAGCAGAACAACTCACAGCAACGTTTGAGATAATCACATTCCGAAGTCGGTATTATTTTCGGGATTATCAGAAATTGACAGGAATATCTAACTTTTCAACATATATTCTTATAGCTTTTCTTGTTATTACACTAGGGGATAACATCCTGGATTAAAGGCCCAGGCACTGCAGACTGATTCTAACAAGGGGTGTCATGTGGTGATATCAGACTCTCAACTTTTGCTGTGTAAAAACAAAAACAGACAAACAAAAGAACAGCCTTTTTTTTTTTTTTCATGAAAAGAAGTGTATTTGTGTGTAGATTATGAAAATGTAAAGAGTGGTACCTGCCCAAAGCCAGGTCTAGGCTGTAGTTGATTTGGGGTGGGTTTTTTCCCTTGTACTTTTTCCATGCTCATAATGTTGCACAGTCTGTCGTTACCCTCTTGAGAACTATGGCAGATCTGTAATGAATTCTTTGTATCTTAATCACAGCTGAGGGAAACCTGCATCACAAAATACATTTCTCTACGTGCCATTCCCTCTCACATCTTACCTGCTCCTGCTGAAAACACTCTGGAGTCTTGACTATTTCTCTTGGGATCCTGATCCCCTGCCCTGACTCTTCCCTGATGGCCAGGCTGACTGGTTTTATTTTTAGCTGTTGAGCACTATGTGCTGTCACCCCTCACACTGATGCATTTTGCCATTTTTCTGTAATTTGAACCCTTTCTTCCTTGGATTTTAACCTCACTCATCTTCCCTAGACACAATCCTTCTCTCTCTATCCCAGCCCCAGTATTATAAATTCATAGAGTCAAGGAATGGTTTGGCTTGCAAGGGACCTAAAGGTCATCTTGTTCCAACCCCTGCCATGAGCAGAGACACCGTCCACTAGACCAGGTTGCTCCAAGCCCCCTCCCAACGTTGCCTTGGACACCTCCAAGGATGGGGCAACCACTTCTAGTGCCTCACTGCCTTCATGGTAAATAAATTTTTCCCAATATCCAATCTAAGCCTACTCTCTGTCAGTGTAAAGCCATTCCCCCTTGTCCTGTCACTAGCAGGCTCTTGTAAGTAGTCTCTCTCCACCTTTCCTGTGGGCTCCTGTCAGGTACTGGAATGCCACAGTGAGGTCACTGTCGTGGTTTAGGAATGATAGTGCTCAGTTTAGGGCTCCCACTGGACACAGGAGTTTCCAGGTGTTTCTGGAGCAGTCCATCCTCATTGCCCATGGTAGTTATGGCACACAGTGGCATTCAGCAACCAGTGTTATACAACTTAACATTTTACACACTGCAGTGCCCTTTTGGGTCCTTGAAATACCCTCTGCTGAGGTGATCCATGCCAAGGATGCTCAGGGGCTCTGGACCAGTCACAATGGGGTGTTTCTGCCATTCCTTCCCAGGCAGGGTCACTTCAGCTACCAGTGCAGTCAGCTGTTGGCATCCCCTTGCCATCCCAGAAAAAGAGATGGATTCTGCCCCTATGTATCTTGATGGTATCAGGGTACATTGTGCTGTGGTGTCAACTAAAGTCTTATACTCTTGTGGGTCTTTGTGAATCTACACAGGACTGCTCATTATTTGAATCCCTATAGATTATTTCCAGCACAGCTAATTCTCTCAGGTGCTGGATGCCTTTCTCCATGGCATTCCACCTGCTTGGGCACACTACTAGACCATCCTTGAGAGAATACATTTCCTTCTTGATGCTTGACAGGAATTGCATCCAGAGAGTGAGAGTTTCTGTCCTCTCCATTCCTCTGGTCATCTTGGAGGCCTTCTCTGGATGCACTCCAACAGGTCTATGTCTTTTCTGTGCTGGGGACCCCAAAATTGGGATCTCACCTGAGGGGGCAGAGGGGCAGAATCCCCTCTCCCCTGCTGCCCACCCTGCACTGGATGCAGTCCAGGACATGGTTGGTTTCTGGGCTGGGTCATGTCCAACCTCTCCCACACCCCCAAGTCCGTCTCCCCAGGGCTGTTCCCTCTCATCATCCCCAGCCTGGATCAGTACTGGAGGTTGCCCTGAGTCAGGTCTTGGTCTTGTTGAGCCTCATAAGATTCCCATGGGCCACTTCTTGAGCTTGTCCAGGACCCTGTAGATTGTCCTGTCCTTCAGAAGTGTCAACTTCACCCCTCAGCATGGTGTCAACTGCAGATTTGCTGAGGGTGCATTTGATCCCTTCATCTATGTCATTAATGGAGATATTAAATAACACTGGTCCCAGTGTGGACCCTTGAGGGACACCACTTGTCACTGATGTCCATCAGAACTCTGAGCCATTGACCACTACCCGCTGGAAAAGTAGCCTTTTTGAACTTTTTTCCCCATCAGTGCTTAGGATTCAATGCCAAGCCTATCTCCTGACTGCTTATCAGCTTTACTTCTAATTCATACATATAGAATTAACTCCATGGCAGAGGCTTTTACAGAGTAAAATAGGAGGCAAGATTACTGCACACAGAAAAACCTCTGACAGGCATGATTTCTCTGAAATTATGTTCCTCTATTTGAGCTTAAAAATGAAATAAATGGCAGCGAAGAGGGAAAGGTTGTTGTTTGTGTTTTTTTTTAAAAGTTCCCCTTGTTGGCTGCAGTTATTTTCATTCACCTTAGAAAGAGAAACCTTGGTTTGCTGGCTCAGATCTGCTGAGGCTTAAAAACCTGCACAGCTTTACCCTCACCCCTGAACTTAGATGGTGGCTCAATGACACAAGACTATTTTTAAACTCAGGTAAGTTCCCTGGCTTAATTGGTGGCCCAGCTCCACAAGCCATTTTGTCAGCCCACAGGACAGCAAGGGACAGCAGCTGGAGCTCATGAAACGAGCAGTGGCTGCCAAAGTCACTCTGTCTTTGAACTGTGCCCCGAGTTTGAGAGGAGTCAATGGGATCTTTTGTAGAACCAGGAACAAAGTCCCTAATCAGCAAAAGCTGTTAGGAGAAGGTGGCTGCTCAACAAATGAATTTGTAGCTGCCCACATCACAGAGGCCACTATCATAATTAGTTTTCTCACTGAGTGTTTCAATGAGAATTAATGGGCATAGGGTGGTGATATCTTGGCACCTCTGAAGGCAGTAGTAGAGTTCTCACTGGCTTCAAAAGGGCCAAGGTTTCATACTGAAATTTAAGCTCAAGTTCTCTCTTCCCCCAGCAGGAAAGTCCACAGCACAGGAACTTGGGAAATGGGATGTAACGTTGCAATGATTTCACCAGTGATGCCTGTTACAACCATTTCATAGATAAAATAGTAGGCATTGACTGGTGACATCATCATGTTGCCTATGTCATACAGCTTATAAAGAAAAATGTTTCCTCCAACTTTTCCCCAAAACAAGGTCCATTCTGATAATTGTGATAGAAATGCCTGACACAGTTTCTCCTATTCCAAGAGTGAATGGGTTCACCATGGCATTCCTTATTCAATTAATAGAGAACCAGATCATAGAATCATAAAATTGTTTGGGTTGGAAGGGAACTTAAAGGTCATCCAGTTCCAACCCCTCTGCCGTGGACAGGGACACTTTCCACTAGACCAGGTTGCTCAGCCCCATCCAACTTGGATTTGAACATATGGGGCATCCCCAACTTCTTTAAGGAATGGTTTCCAGTGCCTCACCACCTCACAATAAAGAATTTCTTTCTAATATCTGACCTAGAACTGCACTCTTTCAGTTTGAATCCTTTCCCCCCTGTCTTCTCACTACATGCCCTTGTAAAAAGCCCCTCTCTGGCTCTAAGCCCTCTTTAGGTGCTGGAAGTTTTCTCCAAGGTCTTTCCGGAGCCATCTCTTCTCCAGGCTGAATAACACCGACTCTCTCAGCCTGTCTCTGTAGCAGAGGTGGTCCTCAGATCATCCTTGGAGTGATAGTCATATCTCTAGTCCAGCAATTTCCTCCAGGCCACAAGACCTTGCTTGTTCTCGCAGATACTGTCAGCAAGGTTCCCCACAGTAAGTAAAATCACAGCAAAAACTAGCACTTCTACTAATTCTGACAAAACTTCCTCATCAAATATCCCATCAAATCCTGGTTTTTATTGCATACAGAGTTGCCTTTTCTCCTTGTGTTTCAGTACTGTTTAATTCCTCCCCCAGCCCCTGTTAATACTCATGCTTTCTTTCCCTTTCCCTCTTCCAGGAGAGGTTGCCTGGTGCCCAGGATGAGAACTGCATTTCTTTGTGGCTGAAAACAAGATCCTTACAACAGAAACTTCATAGAGGAGAAGGTGCTCCATTTCAGCAGCCCATAAAGGCAAGCTAGTGCAACAGAGATCCAGCAATATCCCCACAGGGAAATATGAAATAAGATGACCTGGAAGGCTTGGGCATTTTCTTTATGCCTTTGGAGGAACATTTGGACACCTGCTGGTGGTGCATTCAAGGTCAGGCTGTCTACCTGCTATCTCTTTTCTCCTCTGCCATCTCCCAGGGAGTTGAAAACAGGACTGCCTGAGGATATGCTTCTTCAGCAGTCATGTTTTTCAGCGTGAACCATGCAGGATTCTGATCTTAATTTGGCACTGCCCACCAAACCACAGGGCAAGTCCAAGACTCCCCTTATAAATATTTAGCCGTGGCTACATTTCAAAGCCATATTATAAAAATGTCATTTGAGAAAGTTGCTGTTCCAAAATTTGTAAAGTGCTTTAATGCAATGTTGATACAGCGAAAACATCTTTTTAAAAGAGCTCACATTTCAGGCTGACAGACACCAAAACACTATTTTGTTTTAGCTTGCTCAGCTTTTCCAAACCAGGCAGCATCTGGGCTCTATTAACCATACCGTGCGTGCCTTTTAAGCAACAACAATTTAGGAATATTTCCTTTTCAAACCCCTTCAGCGTTTTGCAATATGCATAATATTTAACAATTCTGCCTTGCACTGCAGCCTTTGAAGTTTAAAAATTAGTTACTGGTATAGCATTGTGCATTTTCTTGCACTCTTTTAGTCATGGGGATTAGTGACTACAATTTATGCCTGTGGTCTAGGAAGGTAAGTCACTGTGTCACAATAATTAGCAATCTTTTCTACAACAATTTTCAACCTTTGTGTGGTGCAGATGGGGTGACACACCATCTGTGTGTAGGAAAAGGCTCATTTGCCACTTGCAGCAGCCACTTCTGGGTTGAAGTACTGTACCATAAAGTGCAGCTTATGGCAAGCAAAGAGACTCATCCCTGTTCACTTCAAACTGAGTCCTATCTGTATTTCTTATTTATGTTTCATATTTATTAACCTGCTCTATTACACTTATGTTTATATATTTTTTATATATATTTATGTCGAAATTATTCTGCAGCTCAGCAAAGGCACTGAGCACCTCAAGAATATGGCTGTGGATCATCAACCATGACACCTCTTCAGGGGTGTTGTTTTTATGAGCTGTTAGTCAAATTCTCACACTAGAAAAGCAAGCTGAGCTCCTCAGAGCAGAAAAGATTGCCCTCTAATGGTTAATCTTTAAGTTTAATGTCTGCAGTGTTTTATGAAGTGCTCCTCTTTTAAGTGATTTGTAAAAGTAAGGCCACATAAAGGCGAGATGTTGGAACAATTTATTATTTCAAGGAAAATAGATTATTTCAATTTATTTTCAAGTATTTTTCGCCCTCATCATTGATTCATAGGTAATTATTAAAAATAAAGATGGATGCATATTCTTGGTAACATTTTCATTACACTACCATTACCCAGGGTTTCTCAGAGAAAAAAGGATGCCTCTGACAACTCAGAACTATTACTCATACTCTATTAGACAAATTTTATGTTTCACTATGGAAAACATGTCTCAAGGTCTGAAAAATTAGCATGAAGGACATATGGAAGTCCCCAGTTTATTTCAGAATTATAAAAATTATTGTGAATGCCCTAGAGCACAGTACCACTCCTGGTAGTGAGTAAACTTCAAGGACAAAATTCTCATCTTTTAATAAACCTCCAATCTTTGAATGAAGTAATCACAATGTAGGATACTGAAGTGTCTCCCATTGACTTCATTGCCTTTTACAGCAGAGATCTGGGTCCTTAGGATTGCACTGGCTCTGTGTTAAAAGGTTTCCGTGGCTTATGGCCTGTAACTCATTCCCCATGTGATGAGAGGATGGAAGAGGCAATTATATAGAGCTGAAGTCTCATTTACTGCTTTTCCATCTTCATTAGTTCTTTGAATAATTTCCTTGCAGTGTAGACTTGGATAAAGGCTCTTCCAGTACAGCTGGCAACTAAATGTAGATAAGTGACAAAGGAAAGCCAGATCCAGTCCCCAAATATATTTATTAAAATAGTAGTGCCTGCTATAAAGATATTATTGAAAGATCATAATACTGCATTTGGTAATAATTAGATTATATTTTCTCCTCTCAAGAAAAAATAGTGATTAGAGTGAGGCTATCCAATCCACTCCTCATCCTTCCTTTCTCTACCCCCTCCCCAGTCAAATTTGGTCACATGGATCTTTAAATAAAAGACAGGGAATTGTGTCTGAATAGCGCTGACTCATAAAGCTCCTTCCAATGGTTTTTGCAGTGTCAGAGCTTTACATTTAATGCAACTTCTACTAATTTTTTTCGNTTATGAGCACACTTCTATACACTCTAATTGGTTACATCTCTTCACAGCGATATAGGTTGTGTTTGGCTTATTCCATGTGGGGTCTCTGGACTTGTTTTCTCCTTTTGTTTAACTTTTCTCCTGCTTGCACCAAGGTCAAACCATTTTCCCTTTCATGCTTTCTCATGAGAACAGCCAGGTCAAATTGTCCTTGCATATCTCTGTGCATTCTTTTCCCATGAGAAAGGCCAGGCCACAGAGCCTGTTCTCTCATCAAAAGCTGAGTTGTGCAGGGGGCTTATTGCCCTCCAAAAATCCTATAACTCTGAAAATTCCCAACAAGCTACTTTTGTAATTTTGAGCTATTCCAGAATTAGGGGGGGACCTTGTATAAATCCAAAGAGTGATGAGGACACCTGTATTACAGGACAGTTCCTTTTTATTGACATTAAAGAGGGAAACAAAGGTCATCCTATACCAATGGAATGGAGAAAATACTATTATTTCCAATTTGTGCAAATTTAATCTACATTCAGACTATTTCCAAGGTGAAATCTGAAATGAAAATATAAGTGATTGATCTCCTCCTCCACATAACCCTCTTACCAACTCATTGGAAAGTTTAATAGGTATCTTTACTTCCAGATAACTTAAACAAAAGTAGATGTAAAGGGGAAACAGCAATGAAACTCAACGCCTTGTATATATATCCTTAAGGAAAAAACTCACTAAGTACAACAGAGGAAATCAGCTGACATCAGTAACTGCAAGTAATGTTTTCCTTTTTTCCATATATTTGATGTACTGTATAACTGAGTTGCTTATTTATCACTGATGAGAACCACAGACACTATTTTTAACCACTTGCTGCATATTTCTGCTTTATGTCTTTGCCAGGTTTTCACCAACAAAGAGAGCACTCTGTCTTTCTATGCAAGCTGGAAGAACGCTTGAAAGACTGCATTTATAACCTTCCAGATTTAAAAATAGTTAACCCCAGAGTTCTGCAGTATCTTTTATACAAAACCCTTAAATAATAATCTGTAAGTCACTAATTTATGAGTTAACTGATCTGTATCACATGAAGGGCTGGAGATGTTTCAAAATAAACATTTGCTCTGCAGTGGGTGATGCTTTGGTGTAGCAAAGGAAACACCAGCACCTGATGGCACAAGAGGAAATGGCTTCAGGATGCACCAGGTTTGGTTCTGATTGGATATTAAGAAAAATTTCTTCACTGAAAGGGTGAAGCACTGGAACAGGTCACCCATGGAAGTAGTGGAATCAGTGGCCCTGGAAGTGTTCAAAAAACGTGCAGATGTGGCACTTGGAGACATGGTTTAGTGGTGGCCCCAGCAGTGTTGGGTTTACAGTTGGACTCTGGGATCTTGGAGGTATTTTCCAGCCTTAATGATCCTCTGATTTTCTGATTCACAGTCAACTCTTTTTCTCACAATGGATGCCCCAAGGAGACAATTTCTCTTTCAAAAAGCACTTCCTGAGAGGTCCTTCAGACTTGCACCACAAAGAGTGTGACTGTAGGCCAGAGCAGAAGTGAACACGGAAAACATAAAATCACTCTTTTCCAATGCTGAGAGATAGTTTATACTNGTAGGATACTGAAGTGTCTCCCATTGACTTCATTGCCTTTTACAGCAGAGATCTGGGTCCTTAGGATTGCACTGGCTCTGTGTTAAAAGGTTTCCGTGGCTTATGGCCTGTAACTCATTCCCCATGTGATGAGAGGATGGAAGAGGCAATTATATAGAGCTGAAGTCTCATTTACTGCTTTTCCATCTTCATTAGTTCTTTGAATAATTTCCTTGCAGTGTAGACTTGGATAAAGGCTCTTCCAGTACAGCTGGCAACTAAATGTAGATAAGTGACAAAGGAAAGCCAGATCCAGTCCCCAAATATATTTATTAAAATAGTAGTGCCTGCTATAAAGATATTATTGAAAGATCATAATACTGCATTTGGTAATAATTAGATTATATTTTCTCCTCTCAAGAAAAAATAGTGATTAGAGTGAGGCTATCCAATCCACTCCTCATCCTTCCTTTCTCTACCCCCTCCCCAGTCAAATTTGGTCACATGGATCTTTAAATAAAAGACAGGGAATTGTGTCTGAATAGCCCTGACTCATAAAGCTCCTTCCAATGGTTTTTGCAGTGTCAGAGCTTTACATTTAATGCAACTTCTACTAATTTTTTTCGTTATTACAATTGTGAAAAATCTAATACCTTTACAACAATCCCAAAAGAGCTTACACAGAACAAAATCCCCATTTATTCTTGGCATATTAAGAAATCTTTTCTTTGAACAATGCATTTTAAATGGTATTTTCCCAAAACATTTTTTCCCTTTAAGATGAGCAAAGCTCTAAGTGTTGAAAGAAACTATGATTTAGAGTCTTATCTTCGTTTATGGTTTAAGAATCCTGGCACTTTAAAAGGAGGAAAGAGTTGGGATATGTGGCCTCTGGTACACTGTGGCAACAAATCACAAATTCAGTATTTCAAAAGGTGTTCCAGCAAGCAGAGGATGGGGACAAGGGCTGAGGCACTATTAAGCTACTGCAGAGGATTTCTTTCCAGGATTCTTCACGACACAACCAATATGATTTAAGTGAAGCCATTTACTAAGAGCATCAGACTTACTTTTATNNNTGGATATTAAGAAAAATTTCTTCACTGAAAGGGTGAAGCACTGGAACAGGTCACCCATGGAAGTAGTGGAATCAGTGGCCCTGGAAGTGTTCAAAAAACGTGCAGATGTGGCACTTGGAGACATGGTTTAGTGGTGGCCCCAGCAGTGTTGGGTTTACAGTTGGACTCTGGGATCTTGGAGGTATTTTCCAGCCTTAATGATCCTCTGATTTTCTGATTCACAGTCAACTCTTTTTCTCACAATGGATGCCCCAAGGAGACAATTTCTCTTTCAAAAAGCACTTCCTGAGAGGTCCTTCAGACTTGCACCACAAAGAGTGTGACTGTAGGCCAGAGCAGAAGTGAACACGGAAAACATAAAATCACTCTTTTCCAATGCTGAGAGATAGTTTATACTGAATCAAAGAACTGACTTAACTTTTAACTTCTACTGAAATATTAGAATTATTTAGATTCCTTCAAATGAAGGGTAACTCCAGCTATTAAATACCTTCTCAGAACTCTCCAGTGGAATTCTAGCACCTTCTTTGCCTATAGCTAAACTAGTAGATTTAACATCAGTGTGAATGATTTGCATTCAAGATTAAGTAAGGGATACAATCAATGATTTTCATCCATTATCCAATGTAAAATATGTGCTAATGTGATAACAAAACTACTAAATAAACCAAAAATCATGGTGCACTAACATGCTATCAGTGAGTCAAATAACACTGATGCTTCTTTTAGTCACCAGTTCTTGTATCCACTTCTAAGAACGGTTTGATAGATTTTGTTTTAAAAGTTCTTGAGAGTGAGTAGACACATGATGTGATTTCATTTTGGAAATGAACTTTGCTCAGGTAGAATTCTGAATCTAAAAATAACTCTCAAATAATAATTCAGCAGCAGCAGCAGCAGCACAAATGCAAGAAACCTAAATCAGTTCAGACCTCACAAACTGCAACAGGGAACTCACATAGATACAGCAAAACCAACCCAACAAAATTCAAAGAAACACTGTCAGTACTAGTCCTCTGCTTTAGAGTGTGGCTAGGACTCAGGAAAGTTAAAGTTCCCTGTGCTTTTGAGGCTTAACAGAGATACAAACTACCTTTTTAAAAGGAATTTAGCTGATCTCAGGTTTTGCCCAGTGTCTCAGAGACAGAAACCTTTGCTTATTCCCACGAGATTCCTCTCAGTGTCCCAGCACTATGCTCTGGCAGTGGTCTGAATAATCAAAGCAATTTCGCATCTGCCAAAATCTCAGTCTATGCACCAAGATTGTCAGGAAGCCAATGAATGCTAATTTAAGCAAGTATCTTCACATGCATCTCTAAAACAGACTAGATTTAAGATGTTGATTTATTTCAGGGAGAAGATCTTTTGTCTAATGGCAGCTATTTTGTGGTGACTATTACAGCTGTTTGATTAGAGTTAATTAACAGTTCATATCTAGCTGGATTTATGCATTTGTCAGTGTAGGAAAGACAGGGAACACTTGACTACTGAAGTAAAGGGATCATCTCATTCACAACTTACTTGGAGGTTGAATCCTTACTTAGAAGGTCAAAAACAAACTTACTTGAAGGATTTGAGTCCTTACAGAGAAGGATTTCAGTAATGTCAGTGGAGCTGGTTTTAGGGGTAGGGAAAAAAGGCTGTTTCATAAAAACAGACATAAAAACTTACTCACAACTGGCTAAAGAGCAGCAAACCTATGGGAAGTCTGTGTCATAGTGAGGGGTTTTCCACCATCTTCCCAGCACAAGAACCTGTGTTTGAACTTAGTGCAAATTTTCAGTCCAGGTGTTGTTGAGAATTGTTGCAAAAATCACAGTGTCAAAGTCTAAGCTCCACTGCTCACATCAGTTCTTCAGTGTAAGTGGAAGCACAGAAAACCTGGGGCTGTTCCTGGTGACTTTTGAACATTCAGCCAGAGCTCAGCTGCTACACTGATGTAGCTGGTGCCAAAGCATCTTCTAAGTAGTTATAAAACCTTATATATTTTCATGGAACATCTTTGTAGTCTTCAGAGTGGCTGCTCAAATCAGCAAATGTTTCAAAACATGCTTGTGGTTTAGCCAGTTGTTCTGGATATTAGCTGACTGTTAAATTTCTTTGAGAAAACACAGAGTGCTCAAATTTTCTGGTTACTATTCCTGGGTGTTATTGGTATGATAGAATTTTCAATTTTCTACTTCAATTTTCTATTAGAAACAAAGCAAGCCAAAAAGAGGGATCAGAACACCTTGAACATGGCATACCTGAACTCTTGTCACTTGAGACAATGACACTTTACAGGTTGGAAGGAAAGAATAACAGAACAGATATTAATGTACAACCCTCAAGTTTTGGGTTTTTTTTTCTAATTATTCTTTTCATTAAGTGAGCCAATATACAGGAAACACTGATCCAGTGTGGTTGTACTGAAACTTAAAAATACTTTTTATTCATTGTGTTTAATATCCACCAAACACAAAGGAGACAAAGAGCAGCAGTTTTGTGCTTTGCACTTCAATATCCTATGTAGAAGTGTAGAGACCTGAATCAAAACCACAAATTTAGACTGTGAAATTGAGTGAAGGCTTCCTGAAGATGAAGAAAAATGTTCAATATACGCCAATTTTTCAGGGGACCTACCCATCAGGAGGCTGTTAAAGCACCCTTCTCATCCCTTTCAAATAGATCAGCAATTTATTTCTTTATGATTGTTATAAAATTTGGGCTATTTGCTTTATTGTATGGTACCACAAACCAGTCTTTTTCATGACAGTCTATATTTACACACCTCATGTTTGCTCAGCACTGTAAAGCAACAGCATAAAACCAAGAAGCTACAGCATTTATTACAATCTCCAGGGGATAAAAGTCCATCAGCTTTTGGCCTCATGCCATAACACAACTGGATAACTTCAGAAAGAGCCACTCTAAGTGTGCAGGTTGTCATCATGTCCTGGTGATGACTGATCCAGCTCCATGTGTGGTGCACAGTTTAATACCACAGGAGAAGTCAGGGGAAAAACAGAAGAGTGCACAGAAATTTTAATGTTGAAAAGCACAACAAACCGGGTGGATTTTTTACAGTTACTTTGTCTCACTCCTGATTGTGAGTCACAACACATTATCCAGACAAATAAATAAGCTCCTAAAATGCATATAATAAGGTGTCATAGTTGAAAGAATGATGATGAGAAATCTTCTCTCCTCCTCTGTTGACTGGAAATGCCAGTACATGACTTTTAATGCAATCTGATTTAATGTTATTAAAATAGAGCAGATAATAAGCTTAGTCTTGTTGTCTTTTACACTATATGGTAGAGTAAGAAGTTTTATAAGTGTGTGTTTATAATCCTCCACCCAGAACCTTCCAGAAAACTAAAAGGTTCCCTAGAAAACATTTTTTTGCAATGAAATAGCCATTGTTTGGAATATTCAAAAAACGAGCTAATTAAAACTTCCTTAAATTGTCATCCTCAAAACATATCAATTCTATTTAATAAACTATTGTTGCCCTCTAGTGTTCAAACAAAGCTTGTAAAGGCCCCTCCAGAAAGATCAAAACAATTCCCTGGATGGCAAAGAAAAAAAAAAAGCAAGTGTTTCAGTATACCTGCCTATTAACTTATTTTCTTTGCTCAAGCATAAAAAAAAGATATTTCATGTAAGAACATTCAAAGTTGTTTCATTCAAGTATTGTGAAAGGTCCTGAGACCAACATCCTCACCAAATTAGTTCCAGTACTTGTGCACCTCTGTGTTTTACTTCTGCCATTCACCACACTTGGTGTGCACTGCTGTTTGGGAGGGAGGGCAATGTTTTTAATGATATTAAATTGTAGAATCATAGAGTGGTCAGGGCTGGAAAGGACCTTAAAACTCATCCAGTACCAACCCCCTGCCATGGGCAGGGACACCTTCCACTCTCCCAGGTTGCTCAGAGCCCCTTCCAACCTGGCCTTGGACACTTCCAGGGATGGGGAATCCACAACTTCTCTGGGCAACCTGTGCCAGTGCCTCACCACCCTCACAGGGAGGAATTTCTTCCTAATATCTAACCTAAACCTATTCTTGTTCAATTTAAATCCATTTCCCTTTGTTCTATCACTGCATCCTCTTGTAAAATGCCCCTCTCCAGCTGAAGGTGTGCCCAGTGCTCTGAATAACCCTGAGACTTATCTGCTTGTCTTCTCTTGGACATTTTGCTACTGTACTGTAATCTTAGCAATTAATACCAACCTTCTTTCCCTCCAACAAATAATTTCTTGCAGCAGAAATGCACAGTGAGGATTCAGAGGCTGTTCTCAGCACCTCTCCTGCAATAAGCTGCTATGAAGGCACCAACAAGGTAAAAAGCTTCTCATGAAGTTTTGGTTTTTATGAGAGAAAATTATGGTCATCCTGAGATCTGTGTCTTCATTTTTACAGCCAGGCCTAGTACTTATCAGTCTGTGAACTCATATCCCAGAAATGTTGTTCCCTCTTGTCATGTCCCTTGACCAGAAACCTTTGAAAATACCTATTAAAAAAAAAAAGAAACTGAGGTTGAACTAAGTGCAGTCAACAAACAAGCAGATGAATCTGAGGTACTTTTCTTTTGCAATTTTGTTCACTTTTAAGAGGTTACCCAGAATGTTTTTCATTTACAGACCAGCTGGTTTTGTATATATAAAACAATTTGCAGCCCCCATATTCTAAGAATTCAACTTCTTGACATAAGGAACACTGACTTTTTTTTTTTGATTTCTGAATAATGGATTTTTCAGAGAATTTTCTGCATTAAGTTATTTACAGCTTTGAGAAAACTTGCCTTGAGGCCATTTTTGGGTAATGCCTGCTGTCCACCACACTAAGCGTGACAGATCTAGGAATCTCTCGGATGTGAGTCACATCTCATATTTTGTAATAGAATTGTTTCCTTGCATTCATGAGGCATCCTTCCTTCTCTGCCATGATGTTTGTTGTTGATCATGCTGCCTGACTTTAAAATCTATCCTAAAAACAGGTTCAGACTGAGTGAATTTTAAAGATCTGTACAGAACCATAAACTATATGTAGATAAGGAAATTTAAGCTATGTTACATGGAATACAATTTTTTGCTGTTTGTACCTAAAACCATTTGGATGCAAAGCTCTATTACTAAGTATTCCTTTAAAGCTACAAATGGAGTAAATAGGATTGCCAGGCAATCATGTAACACTGTGGCATTGGGTGCAAATAGCACTGAAAACACCCACACGCTGCACAGGTACTCAATTTATTAGGTATTACTTCTATTTCACTAATCTTGTCACAGTGCAGATTAAGCTCATGAAATGCTTTTTCTCCTTATATATAAGACCTTCTTAGCTTAACTTGGATTTGAGTGTTTACTTAGGGGATTTAGTATAAATCAAAAATGATAGGCATTATAGTCCAGCATAGAAAGAGCATTTCTTTGCCCCACTGAACCCATCTCCTGCCTCCTGCTTTCCCACTAGAGGCCAAAAAAGAATCCATCCTCTGCTGAGATTTCAATATTTACTGTTCCATTTCAGAGTTGTCCTCTCAAAAATGAGAGATGCTTCTCAAAACTTCATTCCCTCTCCGCATCAGACATCAGCATACATCCCATTGATCAAGTAATCCAGCCTGGTGTAGTGCCTCTTCTGAAGAGATTCATGGATTTTCTTCCCTGTCAGTGCAATAACCAGCACCAAGAATATCACCCCAAAAAGCAAAGCTGCTATGAGGCTGCTTTTCTCCCCCAGCTGAACAACCCCTTTCCCTCTCAGAACACCCTCTGACAGGAAGCTTTCTGAGTCAGATGGGTCATAACCCTGAAGGTTATTTAGGTCATTTAGGGGAGATGTGGGGGAGCCATGAGTAGACAGAATGAAACCTGGAAAAGAAGGGAGGGTTACATGGCTGGTGGCATTGGAAGAGACAACTTTTGGCTCAGGAGACATGGCTGGAGTCCTTAGTCCTGAGGGGGCAGATCTGGAATCTGTGGTCACTCTCTTGGTTGTGGAAGGAGAAGCAGAAGTTGTGGGACTGGAAAAAGGAACGTGAGGAAGAACAGGGATGCTGGTGACAGGGACACCAGGTTTAGCTCCAGTGGCTGCAGTAGGCACAGAGGTAGCTGTGGTGGTGGTTGTAGCAGGTTTAGCAAAAACAGGATGCAGAGAGGTTGTAGGAGATTCCAGATGGGTGGTACTGGTAGGCAGAGCAGTAACAGTGGTAGTGCTGGTTTCAGGAGCACCAGGCTGAGTGGTGGGGAAGGAAGCAGTGGGGTTCCCAACAGCAGAAGATGTGCTTGGTGGCAGATGAATTACTTTCTGCCTTGGGATGGGAGCTAAGCTCTCAGACTGTTTTGCCCTTTGAGACTCAGGAAAAGCTGTATGAAATTCAATGTTGTCTAAATGCTTGCCTATGTGGTTCAGGAGCTCAGATGCCTGCTGAAAGACAGATTGTGGCAAAGTGGCAGGATGGTTCTGATGGCTCTTCTGACTGGGAGAAATAAAGGTTCCAGCATCTGAAGACAAAGAATACTCATCTGAAGAGAAGTCCTCACTTTTGATGGATTTATCCTCTGAGGTGTCTGGAAACAGAAATACAGGTATTTAATTGTTAAATCTATTTTTTTATTAGCATAGGCTTACTCTGTTTGTATTTCTTAGAAAGAGAGATATAAGGGGGCTCTAGGAGGCAATAACTAATGAAACTGAGGCATCATGAACCTCCTTTCTTTAAAATATGCACAGTGACATTTAAATTCTATGTCATAAGACCTGTCAGCCTTGAGCCTGGTCACATCAGCCCCTGACTGCAGCTTCTTGCAGCATTTTCCTGTGGAGAGTGATCATCCCA
Source organism: Neodrepanis coruscans (assembly GCA_013400695.1). NCBI lineage: Eukaryota > Metazoa > Chordata > Aves > Passeriformes > Philepittidae > Neodrepanis > Neodrepanis coruscans. The sequence continues at coordinate 12,537 of VYZS01106188.1, read as the reverse complement.
CTTTGACTGGTTTATACTTACATTGCAGGCTGGTAAGCCTTTATTTAGAGGTGAAAAGTAGAGTAGGTGTGCTGCCTTCAAACCATTCTCAGCCTCTGTCAGTTAAGAAGTAGCTATTATCAACATCACTTTTATATGTCAGGTGCAAATGTTTCCACCCAGTTAATATGATTAGATGCAGCCCTTTCTTGTAATGTCCAAGCATTACCATATCTTTGCCTGACACAGATCAATTCACCCACAAAAATTGTTTTGTGATCCAAGGTGGCAATAATTTCTCCATTTTATAGGCCATTTTATACACATACTGATTTGTAGGAATGACCTGCTGTGCTAGAAGACACTGCTCCAAGAGTATCTGAGGTATTGGCAGTGAGGACCTCCACAACAAGCAGACTACATTTTATAATTTCTTGAGAAGCTGATATGTATTCCTTGCAAAACAGGTGGCTGAATGTCGTTTAATAGAATTTGGAAGAAGAACGACAGTGTTATGTGACAGAAATACCAATCAGCTATCTGATTTTACACAGGTATTTTAGAAAATATTTGAGTAATCACAAGCCTTTGGAAAGATTGGCTAATTTTTCATTCAGATTTGTATAGATAAGATTTATAATTATATTGATAATATTATAAAATATATCTATTATATTTACAATAATAATTCAGCTGCTGCACAGAACATTTAAAAGGGAACAAGCTCTCAAATAGTTCTGATTCTCACTCATCTGTTTTTATCATAGAAACAAAGATGTTTGTTAACTGCATTGGAACTGAAATAAATTAAAAAAATGTTCATGACATTTTCATTGTCACTTTTTTCTCAAGTAGAATCTCTTATCTAGAGGGATGGATATATTTCAGCTTCACAACACATGCAAAGAAGCCTTCTTGGCTGCTGTTTAAATATATCTTTCCAAGCCTTAAGACTTCATCAAAAAAAAATTAAGTGCAGAAAAAAAACCCCAAAACAACAAACCAAAAAGCAAGCAATGCTAAAGAGTACTGAAAAATACTTGGTTTGATTCACAGAACCAATTTTTTTCTTATCTTCCATCAAAAATTGATTTATATATTTTTTTTGTCTCCATTTTAGACTCCCAAATGCAATGACCCAAAACTGTCACACGCAAGGTACACCTGGGGTGCAAGGACAGATATGTTTGTTGCTGAGAAAGAACAGGGGCACTACACAAATCAAGCTTGAAGTTGCACATTGCTTTTGCACAGTTATTCCTGAGAGACTGTGTTTGTATAAAAATACTTGGTAACATTACATGAGTAATCTTTCTGTATATTACAGTGCTGCTCCTTGCAAACAGTTCCTCTTGGAAAAACTCTCTTTTTAGGCCTAAGTTCAGTCTCTGGAGACATGAAATTTTTGCTCTGTCAAAGAGCCACACTGAAACCACCTTATAAACTCCTGGCAGGACAGTCTAACAACCAGTTTCTTATCTGAGCTGTTCAAACAGGTCTGGTGCAAGTCAATGTCAATCAACAAGTACACCTTTGCCATTAAAAAGCATATGACAGAAAGTGAGGAATTTCTGAGTGTGCAGCCCACATACTATCAAGCTTTGAGTTTAGAAGGTTCCCTCACTGAAAGCAGAAAATAGTGATTACCATTGCCAATGATTCATCATGGGCTGCAAGGGCATGGTATTTCCACTGCTTTCAGTGATTTCTCTTCACCATTATGTGCAGGAAACTTTCCTTCTTGAATTTATCAGTATGGGAGCAGCTTCTTTTTGTTTTAAACAAGGGCAAATTATGATGAGTTCTGAATCTAACGTGAGGGAATTTTATAAGGGTCAGGATGTTAATCCAAGCAGCTCACCACAGACCTGCCCATCCATCTTCCACAAAGCAAAAGAGCCACATTTTCAATTTATAGTGCTTGGCTTAGAACATTTTACTCAAAACACAAGCCCCAAACATTTTCTGGTCACTGCTGAAAGTTCACAGGTGGAAAATTCCCATAGGATGGGGGCTGGTGGCTCTCACGAACATTTACCTCTGGTTATCTTGTAGCTCACAAGTCCTGTTGCAGGTTTCATGGGACAAGCCTCTGTGCTAGGGCAGTAAAACAAGTAGCAGTTTGGGTGTGCACTTGTTCTTCTAGCATAAAAAATCATCAAATTGCACTTCTTGTCTCCTGCAAAACATAAAAAATGCATGTTTCAGCAATAAGAACTTTTAGAGCACGATGATAATGGGCTCTATCTCGTTAACTTTTACTCATGTGAGTAAGAGGAAAACTACTGACACATAACATCCCTACAGGAAAAACAGCCAAGGGCTACAAAAGAATGGCCCAGGGCCAAAACACAAAAGGTCACACCTTCCTCTTCCTGTACAAATTGAGTTGGGGAAATTATGACTCTAATCCCTGGTCCTCCCTTACCCCTACCACGCTGGCACCACTTTGTATAACAATTTCTCTCTTACAAAGCCTGATAAATCCGACAACCTCCTTGATATACTCATGGAGAAGAAAACTATTTACACATTTTTTTTCCTATCACATCCCAGGAATAGCTTGTGTCGCTGCTCGGGGGGGAATCACCATTACCACTGTTTTTTCTCCTTGCTGCTCTACCTTCCACTCTTCTCCAAGAGCTGGATACAAACCAGCCGTCTCAGAGAGGCGCAAGCGTTCCCATTTTTGGCTAAAATTAAATTAAAAAGTGTCAGTGCAAAGTGACAGTTACTTTGTAGCGCCTTTACTAAATACAGCTTTGGCTGTACAGCCAAAGCTTGGGGATATGAGAGCTTTCAACCCTTTAAACCATCACAGCTTCTATTTTCCTGAACGCTACGGGCTCCTGCATTAAGACCCAACATCACCCTTGGCCAAAGCAGGCAGCAGCTGCAACCCTGAATGAAGGGATAACCCGGCGTTTGTGGCTGCGGGGAAGAGCAGCTGAGAACACCAGGCGATCCCAAACTCCAGAACCAACTTCCCAGGGGATGGAGAAGGCGGCCGAGGTTACCTGCGAGCGCGTCCCCGGAGCAGCAGGCGCGTTCACAATCCCCCTCCGCGGGGACGCGCAGCGGCTCCGCGCCCCGGACGCCTCGGGGCAGGGACAAGTCTATGTCGATGATGGAATTCTCCATCTTCTCCGCAGAACACTCCTGAGCCAGGGACGGCCCGGACACCACGCAGACCATCACCAGCAGGCGAACCGGCCACCGGCTGCCCCCGGGGCACATGGTGAGCCCGCTCGGGGCTGCCCCAAAGCCGGGCTTGGCCGCCGGGAAAAGCCGCGCCGAGGTGGCTCCTCCGCTCCCGGGGCGGGCTCGGGGGAACCGCGGGTGTCCCGGCACGTCCGGGAGGAGGAGCCGTGGAAGGTTCGTCCTGCCCTCCTCCTGCCTTCCTGCTACCTGTCCTTCTCCTCCTTTCCCTCCTCCTGCCTTCCTTCAACCTGCCCTTCTCCTCCCTTCCTCCTGCCCGCCCGGGAGTGTTCCTGCTCCTCCAGCCCCCTGCCGGCGCCAAGGGCTCTTCTGAGCGTCAGGCACAAAGGCGAAACCAGCCACTGCAAATTTTGGGTGGTCAGGCTGCTGTGGTTTGGCCCACAGGTTTGTCCTCCAGCTGAGATCCGCGTTTGGAGGCTGTGATGAAAGGGATTAATGTAAATATCCTGGACTAAACGGACATGGGCATGTTTCCATGGCTGTGTAAGAGACTCCTCGCTACTCTGTTCAAATCAAGGTGTTTGCAGAATGGGAGTTTTACAGAAAAGCCTGACTGACTGGTGGCTGATCTGTTCTTTCCCCAGCTCTCTGTGAAATTGCTTCCTTCAGTACTATTTTTGATTGGAAATTTTTTACTTCCTCTTTTTTTTATTATTATTTTCGGGGTAGTGTTTAGGAGTAAAAGTAGGCCAAAGAGTAAAAGGCTTATAGGACATATTCCTTTTTTTTTTTTTCAAGAAATTAGACCTTTTATTTAGTTTCCTGCAAATAGAAGGCATTTTATTCTTAGAGATGGTACATCACCTGAAGAGCTACCAAAGGGCAGGTTATTTTATGTATTGTAATGCTTGGATGCCAAAGGGTGGATATTCTTGATGCTCAGTCAGTCCCCTATGTTAATACAGCTGGGTGTTGGCCTTTATTTGTACATGAGTGTCATAAGAGACTGAGCCCACATCTCATTTTGCATCAAGTGGCTGTTTTGGGGCAATTCCTAATGTTTGGCTGTGATTTTTGCATTCTTGGTGGGGTGGATTTTTTCTGAAATTTTCAGAAGGACTTGCACTTTTTTTAAGAAAATATTTCTTTCTAGCCAGGCATCTCTCCTTTGGTAAACTGGTAATATTCACTCCTAAAAGAAAACCTTGTAAGGGAATGTGAATATTTAATGTGTCACCTATTAACTGCATCACACAATGAATGAACAATGGGAATGAACACTAAAAGCAAGGTATTAGCTCTGCTATGTGCTAGACAAAGCTGCAGCTGCCACCTGCCTGTGGTGCTGGAAGGAGCCCAGCAGAAAGAAGCTGAAAAGTAAGGCTGAAGGTCTGGCTGGGGTGGTGGAAGGTGAAGAAACTGGTTCTTCACCAGGACTGTGTGAAGGTACTGTAAGATAGTGAACGTGAAAATAGAAGACAGGGACTACTATAGTGAGATAGGCATAGATAGTTATGGGAATATGAGAGGGCTGATGTGCTGAGCCACTAAAAGGTCTTTTCCTGCTTCTGTAGAGCACCTGTCTGCTTGGGAGACAGTGCCCTACATTTGGGTGCAGATAGGATGAACTTCTACTGTAACCTATTTTATTGTGGTTACAGCCTACACCTAGCAAAAGGTGATGTTGGATCGGGTTGAGGGGCTGTTCCCAAGAGACAGGAACATTATTTTTGTGTTAAATGAAATCTTGGTGGCAATTAGCAAAGGCAGCCAAGAGAAACAATGCTGAGTTTGGTGCAGAGATTTTGATGATGTTGGACTTCTTGCATGAGCAGAGAACAGGCTCATTCAGAAGCTATTAGCTTCTATTAGGTATAGCTGTTCCTATTAAAATTTTTTCTGTCATATACAATTGCATTTTGTTTGCTGATTTGACTGTCAAATATGAAAACAGTAAGTCTGAAATCTCAAAGTATGTTTCCTTCTCATTTTCACATGTGGTTCCCCCACACATACACACTCTTCTCCCTGCTAAACCTGTGAACTTTTAATCTGGGTTATTCTCCCTCACTCCTGGCACATTCTTATATAAGGGCAGCTGATGACAAATGTTGCCCACACAGCTGCTCCGTGGTCAGCACTCTGGGGTTTGGGGGGTTTGCCTGAGTGCAAAAGAATTAATACCTGCAATTAAAAGTATCACGGCATTGTTGGGGTTGGAAGTAACCTCTGGGAGATCATCCAGTCCAACCCTCCTGCCAAGGCAGGGTCACTTGGAGCAGGGGACACAGGAACGTGTCCAGGTGGGACTGGGATGTCTCCAGACAGGGAGACTCCCCACCCACCATAGGCAGCTGTTCCAGGACTCTGCCACCCTCAGTGTAAAGAAGTTCTCCCTCCTGTTGAGAAGAAACTTCTGGTGTTTTTAGTTTATGGCTGTCTCCCTCATCCTGTCACAGCACCATCAAAGAGTCCGGCACCGTCCTCCTGTCACCTTCCTTTGAGATATTTCTACGCACTAATGAGACCCCCCCCTCCTTCTCAGTATCCTCATCTCAGGACTAACCAGGCCCAGCTCCCGCAGCCTTTTCTCACCAGAGCGATGCTCCAGAGCCCGGACCCCTTCCAGGAGCTCAGAAGGAGACACGNCAGCACCATCAAAGAGTCCGGCACCGTCCTCCTGTCACCTTCCTTTGAGATATTTCTACGCACTAATGAGACCCCCCCCCTCCCTCTCAGTATCCTCATCTCAGGACTAACCAGGCCCAGCTCCCGCAGCCTTTTCTCACCAGAGCGATGCTCCAGAGCCCGGACCCCTTCCAGGAGCTCAGAAGGAGACACGGAGCACCATCCCCATCCCCTGTGTCCGAACACACCGGCGCTGCCCTCCCCTCCCCTCCCCGCTCCGCCCCCGCCGGGCGGAGCCGCCGTGACCCGGCGCCGCCGGAACCCCGTGGGCGGCAGCGGCCGCGGCAGCGCCGGGGAACCGGCAGGAGGAGGAGAAGGAGCAGAAGGAGGAGGAAGAGGCAGCAGCAGCGCCATGGGAGCGGAGCAGAGCGCCGAGGCCGAGAGCCGCCCGGGAGAGCCCAGCGCCGCGGGTCGGTGCCCGGCGGGGATGGAGGGAGCGGGGCTGGAGGAGGGAACGGGCGGGTTCCTGGGGAGGCAGCGGCGGCCCGGCCCTTCCTGTGAGCGGGGGGAGGCAGAGCCGGGGTCACCTCCGCAGAGCTGCAGGAGGAGGAGCGGACAGGTGTTTCGGGATAACGCTGGGAAAAAGGGAGAGGAGCTTGGAGACCTGCGGTGCTCTGGGTGGATGGATGTGTGTGCGCTATAAAAAGCACGCCCGGGTATTGCCGAGTTCGAGCGAGGTCCGCGCAGGGTTGGGCTCTGAATGGAATGCGCTTATTCCCTTTTCCCTCCCGTGTCCCTGCAGCATCTCCGCTGCCGGCCAAGCAACGCGCGAAGATGGACGACATTGTGGTGGTGGCTCCGGGAACGCAGCCCTCGCGGAATGTCAGCAACGATCCAGATGTTATAAAACTGCAGGAAATCCCCACCTTCCAGCCCCTTTTGAAAGGTAGGCGGTTGTTCTTCCTCGGTTTTTAAAGGCGTTCTTGTTTTTGTGCCTGATGCAGTGCGTGCTTTGTGTTCTGGAGTTCTGACTGAAGTTCGTATTTCTGGCCCTGTTTTAAACCTTATTTTGTTTTGCTCTGTCATAATTATTCCCAGCCTTCTAAACACTGGTTTAGAGGTGTGCTGATAATATTCTCTGTAGTGGAACTGTGAAGACAGAGCAGCTCCAAGCATACCAGCTTGCACTGTATCACTGGTTGATAAGAGATGCTGTGTTACATTCTAATGGATCTCCTGTTTTGCTCTAGGCTCTTAAAATCAGTTGTGTGTTACTCTTCGAGTCATAACTACCTGTATATGCATCCAGTTGCTTGAAATTAAAGTATTTTCTGGGAGTTTCCAACATAGAGCAGATGTTGTTCTTGTTTTTTGGGGTGGGGTAGATGGACTGAGACATTTTTTTTGTTTGTTTCATTTCCTCCCACTCTTTTTTCATGGCCTGCACTCATTCTTTGTTCCTCCTGTTCTCTTCCAAGGGAAGTGAAGGTTTCAATCCAAGCTGTCAAGCCTACAAGTTCAACAAAAACCATTTGTTTATTTTGTGGCCTGTCTTCTAGCTGTGCATTTTTGGGGTGACTCCACAGTGTCACTGTGTCTGAAAGGAAGGGAGAGGTGTCTGGAGCAGCCTGCATGAATTCATTTGCTAAAAGCATCCCCCTCCTGGGTTCCCCTCCCTGGAACAGTGTGGGTCAGCAAACATGTAGTGGACACTCAGGGAGCCCATGTTTTATTGAAGATGCAAATGGGCATCAGTGGCTGCTCATGCCTTGCAGATCTGCTGTGGCAGAGAGGATGGAGCTGGGATGTTTAGCCCTCCCTGCTGTTGGGAGAAAGGCTGTGGTCTTGTGCAGCTGAGGTTTTAGGCACAGTGACTGGTTGGAATGTCACTGATTCCATGCGTGGCTGCCAGGAAATTGTGGTAATGTAGCATCACAATGTCACTTTTTTGGACACAAACTCTTTTAGGTTTTTTTTGGTTGTGTGTGTCTACTATGTGAGGACCCTGGAACACTGAGGGACTAGAACTTGTGGACATTATGAGAGCCTGTCAGGCAAAACATTTGGCATTTCACTGTGTACTAATGGACAGGGTTTAGATGTGTCTGGCAGCGACTGCTATTTCCAGCAGAAGAGGCAGAAAGAGGGGCCATTAAACAAAGCAAAACATAATTTGCCCATAAAGCAAATGCTTTGTGTGCAAAGCAGAAACAGGACTGTGCCAGTGACAGCTTGAAATGTAAATGCTGGAACCCAAATCCACAAAAGAAATGAGGAAGTTTTTGAGAAGTTAGGAGAGACCAAATTTAGAAGATGCTGCATCTGGCCCCAGGCTGGTTGTGTGTGTGTAAGAGTGTGATGACAAAAAATTTCAGTTCCACCCAGCCTCACACTGGTGAGCAAACCTGGGCTGCACAAGACCTGTGGAAGGAAGTTTTGGGAAGTGGGATGAGTGATCACTTCCAGTGGCAGTGTGCCTCTGTGTGTTTGAGTCACAAGGATACAGGGCTTGAGGGGGGGAGTAAAGAGAGAGCAACAGCCACGTGGCTGAGATGGAAAATTTGGAAGGCTCTGCCTTAGATGACCAGTCCAGGTCCTTCAACTCCACAAACATGCATGTGTTAAGTTGTCTTGGTGACTGAGTTGCTTTTGCTGGTCTTATTTTGTACCTGAAGCTGTGGGTGTGTGATAAAAACCTTCTTTTCTGTTTCTACCATTGGTCTGCTCTTGCCCTGGAGTCTCCTGAGACATGGGGACATCTGGTGACTGCTCAGTAGTTTTGCATGCTGAATCACTTCTGTGAACAGCTTTTTCAGCTTCAACTATTTGTTGTTATTTGAGCAACCAGGCTGTGATAGTTGTGCTCACCACAAAAAGCAGTGTGGGCCTGTTGAGTGAGTTTGCTCTTCAGAGACTGGATCTGCCACAGGCCCACTTGAGAAGCTGTTCTGTTTTGGACTGGTCTCTTATCTGTATTCTTCATCTGCAAGGTGATTTTTCTAAAAAGGTTGAAGAAGTTTTAAGATCTCTTAGGAGCTAATTCTAAAAACTTGTGTCTTGTGATCTACCAGCTTGGAGAGCTGGGGAGGTGAGCCCACAGTCCTCGTGGGCTTCATTATTCTAATCAGTTTCTCCTTGTCCAAGCGAAGCCAAGGGGTTTTGTTTTGCTTTTAAGTCTTAAAAGAAGCCTAATAATTAAATAAATTGGCCGGGAAAGCACATGGTCCCTCTTGGCCATATTGAGTTGAGCTTGTGATCAGTGAAGCTGGAAATCCTGAGCACTGTGCACTCTTCTCTTGGGAGAAAACTCCAGTGTCTTGTCCATTACATCTTCCATACCTGCTTTTCCTCAACATCTACTGGAAAAATTGCACCTCAGCTATGAGGTACATATGAGTCCTTGTAAAAAGTAAAAAGTCCCTCTCTAGCTTTCTTGCAGGGTCTGGAAGGCTGCTGTAGGGTTGCTCAAAGCCCTGTCCAACTTCACCTTGAAGACTCCTCATGCTGGGGCACCCACAGCTTCTCTGGGCTCCCTGTGCCAGTGTCTTGCCACTGCCATCATAAAAACATTTCCTTCCTTTTGTCCAATCTAAACCTGCCTTCCTTCAGTTTAAAACCTTTGGCTCATGCCCTTTTATTACAGGCTCTGGTAAAGAGTCTCTCTGTCTTTCTTACAGGAAAGAAGCTTTTTCTTACTTATGGCTACATTTCTGCCCTGGAGAAAGGTATTCAGCATGAAAAAGCAGAAGAAACAGAGGTTACTGTGTCACTGTGTGAGCAGCAGAAGCTGCTTTTTTTTTACATTGCTGTGCCTCCTCCCACCCCCACGGGGTTTTGTGATTCGTTTGCTCTCCAGTCTCATTTTGTGGTTCTTCAGATCAGCCTGGTGGTGTTGTGACCATTTGAGGCACCCTGACAAAAACTGCCAGATAGGCAGTGACTTCCAGAGAGGACTGTGACCTTCCTCTGGGTGCATTAAAATGAACCTGTAGCTAAAACAACACCTGTAGGGACTGGGAAAAGTAACCTGTAAATACTGTTTTCATGCATTTTCCTTGTCCTATCCCCCTTGTTTGGAGGAAACAGTTACCAGCATCCCTTGGAAGTGATGCCGAGTACTGAGCATAAATACTGTGAGTTCACTGATTTGGGGCTTGCAGTTATTTAGAGTTATCTTTGGAGGAATTCTTAATGCTAAAAAAACCAATTTTAATGCTAGACATTTAGTTGTTGAAGCTGTTGCCTGCTTGGCCTGCTGTGTGAGAATGTGCTGGTAATTTTCTTTTAGTTTTGTTTTGTCAAACATAGATGGTCTTCATCTTGTGGCCCTTGTGAAGGGCATTGTGTGCAGCTCATTAGCATCCTGCAGCCTGAAATAAGTGGCTTCTTGTCCTATGAATAGTACCACCATTTCCCTAAGAATAGCAAAGCTTGGGAAGAGGTTGCTCAGTGGGGTTGTGGCACTTATGTCCTTAATGTTTTTAAGGACACGTTGAGCAAAGATCCCTGTCATGAATTGGAAGTAAGTGAATGTATTATGGGTGATGCAGTGAGATCTTTATTATTGTGCTGCCAGTTATCCATATTCACATTGCTTTGTTGTTTATCAAGAAAGGTGTTTCACAAAGGCAGAATGAGACCTTTAACAGGTCTAGGATGCAGTTCACCTGGAAATAGTGTAACAAGGAAAACCCAGCTACATGGCAGAAAGAGTCCTGAAAGAGAGGCCCAGCACAAGGAGTGTTCTTCTGGTCTCAGTATATTTT
>VYZS01106176.1:0-22940 GCA_013400695.1 Neodrepanis coruscans | reverse complement strand
TAGATGATGGGATGGTTTAGATGGTTTAGATAATGGGATGGTTGAGTAGGTTGGGATGGTGTTGGGTAGGTTGATAAATTAGGCAGTTAAGTAATAGGTTGGACTTGGTGAGCTCTACAGTCTTTTTCAACCTTTTTAATCATGTGTGTTTAATTCTGTGTGTATATGTACTAGTGGATGTCCAGGAGTGTAAATCTTGAAGAATAAACTAGAAGCAAGATCAGAAAACATAAAAGAAAAATTAAAGTGTCTATACCATCTTGGCAAAAAAAAAAAAAAAAGGCATGAAGGAACATCACCTTGCAGATGTTGTTCCTCAACAGATGAAATACAATCCTTTCTAGGGTAGAAAACAAGGGATCACAATGGTCTTAAAGAGGAGATTGTAAGCAATAGTACCTACTGGGTTCTGTGCTGCATAGATAAAAAGCTCAAAGTGGTGCTACTTCTAGCCCCAACAACACATGTATTAGGGTATGACACAATATAGTTCAATTTTAGCGAACATTTCAAACACACAAGAAAAACTAAACCCCAGCTTACATTTCCTTGAAAAATATTTCTGACATAGTTCTTAAAACCCCAAAATTATGAATTTGATATTCCTGATTGTCTTACTTCTCACGCATACATTCGGGTTTTTTTCCCACTTGAAACATTTGCTGATTTTGCTGAAGACCTAGTATTTTCTAAACCCAGGCCCTCGGTAAAAAAGCATACTTTCAGCACTGAATCAGTCCTGTTCCAATGGTCTCTGTCAAAGGCAAACATCTAGCCAGCAACATGAAACCTTCTCACCATCAGATAACTTGAGGAGAAAGAGAAGTCAGAGGTGGCCCTTGTCCTGCTGAGAAAGTTAGTCTTTTCTGCCCTTAGGTACTTTGTTCTTCTGCATGTAGGACAAACAAACTACGAAAACTGTCTCTTCACGTAGCCCATTCTTCTAGCATATATCATCTAATTTCACCCAGATATCTTTGTACTGAATTCAATAACCTGGTTTTGGCTACATCATATCTTCCAGAAAGACCTCCAGTTCTAATTTGTAAACACAAATGAAAAATTTGCTGCTTCCAAGGCTAGTTCTTTCCCAATGATGAATCACCCTCCCTATTAAAAGTGTATATCTTACATCTCTTCTGATTTTTAATTGAAATTCTCATGTTAATGTTACTTCTGGCTTCAATAGCATTAACCCAATGAATCACCACAGCTCTGATCCAACATGACAGCTCCTACACATAACAAGGAAATCCGTAGCTTTATGAAACACAGAAAGCTAAATGGACGAATGCTTCTTATATAGCAAATCTACTGACACATGAACCCCTGCATGTTGCACTGAGCTAACAGCATTTCAAGAGCAGGCATGTGTCAATTAGGATTTTTTTTAATCTAGTATCATGATCAAATATTCATGAAGGTAAATTCTAGAGGAATTCAAACCCAAATAGAGAATATTCTGCAAGAATACAAAATCAGTGGATTACAGAAAAAAGGCAAAGACCATATCACATCTATGTCTGAGGTTCACGCTGATGCTATGAGGACTGACTAATTGCAGCAGATGTCTTTGTATCTTGAGTGGCTTGAAAACTGTATTGGAAACTACCCAGTCCTTTCACAGAGGACTAGACTTGAACACTGAGTTCAACTTCCTCATCTGCCTTCTCATCAATTTGTTCTGCAAACATCAAGGGAGACAAGCATTAATCCCTCAGCTCTCTAGACTGGTTTCTAGATTAGATATGACAACTCCTTTTGCAGAGAAAAAAAATTCATTAAAAACATGTTTTCATACAAAGAATTGACTCATAAGGACTCTGTTTTCTTCACTTTGAGGTCTGCTTGCCTGGGTCAGCTCAAAGAAAATCAGGGTCTCTGTGGTTTCCAGGGGTGTGAATACAGAGAAGAACTGCTGAATTCAACAAAAAAGAACCATACACAAAATTGGTGCCTGTAACCTCTCAAAACATTGAGCATGGGATTGTAATTAAAATCCTTTTTTACAAAAAAGTCTTGTATTGCTTCAGCAAAGACACACTTTTCCAGTGCTTTGCTTCAGGTTGATTTGAATGCCCTGAATTGTTCTTGCATATTCGTTTTGTTCACAATGAGGCCCCACACTTTTGGAAATGTTTACATTTAAATATCTGCTTAAGTCTCACTGAAACCAAATTGCAGTTATGTAAATATTGTGAAAAACAGGGCTGCATTGCACCAACAGCTGTAAACAATGCTGTTAATAAAAAATACTAATATTAGTAAAGCAATAGTCTTACACATGTTTGTGACTGAACTTTGTCATTTCACAGACTCAAAGCACAATTCAAATAGCTTTTATCAGAAGAACTTCATGTGCAATGCCAGCAAGCAACACTGACACTATTGACTATAGAACTGAGTTTTTCAAGAATGAGCATGCATGCTTTGTGACGACTCCCTAATCGGAAGTACCAGTGCAGACATGTCCCCGGAGCAATGTCTGATTAGATACTATTACTCACAAGTAACTGTGAATGAATCCAAGGTAATCTTATGCATTAATTATGCACATATCTGTTATATTCCACTTCCGAGAACCAGGTCCATTAAGATAATCTAACACATTTGTTGTAGGTTGAAAACAAAGGTCCTGGGAGCTAAAACCATTTTTTTTCCCTTCCCCCCATTGTCTTTCCCCTCCGTTTTTAAGGACGGGGAAAGGGCTCTTTCTAGGGCTTTTTTGGAGGTTTTTTGAAGGTTTTTGGGAGGGGGAGGGGGGATCGGGGCTGTGTTAAACTGTCTCTCCTGTGTGTTTGGAGCGGGTTGCCATGGCGACGGCAGCAAGTGGGGGCAGGGCCACTCCACCACAGCGTGGGCCCACCGGCTCCCATGCGGCTGGGGACAGGGTCAGTCCCTGCCGTGGCTGTGTCTCCCACACACGGCTGCTGCCTTCCCCGTTCCCGGGCTGGTTCCCCTGCACAGCTGTGCTCAGGCACAGTGCTGGCAGCAGCGCAGGAGCCAGGGCTGTTCTGCCCCGGTGCCCCTTGCTAAGCCGGGCCAGGCCAGTGCTGGTTCCCCCCGGCGGGTGGGGGCTGCCCCGCCCCATCCCTGGGTTGCAGCGGCCGTGCGGGGGCCCAGCTGTGCCGGGGGTGCGCCCACCACAGCTCGGCAGTTTTCCCAGTGCGGCGGGCAGGGCTGCCCTGTCCCGTCTCCGGTAGTGGCGCCAGCTGGTGCTGGCTCGGCGCTGCGCATGCGCGGTGGGGTTTCCCACACGCATGGAATAGACGGGGCTGTCGGTGGACCTCACACAGCCGAGAAGCCGCTGTGGCGAGCAGCCGGGTTGGCACAGGTCGGGACGGTCCGGCGGTAGTGCCAGGACCCCCCGGGGTGCCGGGCGGGGCCACGGGGACCCATATCTCCATGGTCGACCATGTGGTTGAGCCACCATTTTTAGCTCGTAGTGGAACCTCCCCCTAGGGGCGGTTCCTGGGCGCTGACCATCCAATCAGAGGGACAGTTCGTGCCCGGGGGGCACCCGCTCCTGTGCGAAATTGGTCCCCTATAAAAGGGTGAGAGCAGCAGCCATCAGTTTCTTTTTCCGGACAGAGCTGGTCGGGAGAACATCTCTACTCACCTCAGTGCCAAGTTTTGCAGCCGCGCAGGCCAATTGGCGACTCCAGCGACAGCAGCACAGACTGAGGACCACATCTTTCCATCAGCAGTGGTATTCCTTCCCGGGGAAAAGGAGGGTGGGCGGTCGCGATCTTTTAATTTTCCTGGTGTCTTTTCAGGAGCCCCTGGCAAAGACCTAGCACTACCCTAGATTTTTCCTATTCAGCCGCTGGACCCATAAGAGCTTAATTTGTCTGTCTTTGCACTTTATTGTCGGTTTCCTGTGTGTGTAAAATAAATCTTGTTATTTGTTTTCTTTTTTTTTTGCGTGTGTGTTGCTTCTATTGGATCTCTCTTGTCAGTACCACGCCTCCTAGTGGTAAAACCACGACAATATTAGTCATGGCATATACCCATGGCAATAATCAGGATTGAATACCTCTTAAAATAGGTCTTGCTATGCTGAAGCCCCTTATGTGCTTCCCTTTTACGGGACCATGGTGTGAACAGATACTGAGAGACCATTAAACTCAGGGAGTGTATCTGAGTCACTGAAAGAGCATAAAATGATTAAATTATACTGCCAGTACAAAGACTGGGTAAGGGACCCATGGGACTGCTTTGCAGCAGGGCACCAGGCTGCTCCTGGCCTGCTGGAAAAATCTTGAGTTCCATCAACTAATACATGCTGTAAGCTAAGACTCAAGTTTAGGTGCTTAGGAAAAAATCAGAATAACCACATGTATTGCAATATTTTAGAGCTGCACATAATAATGAGTCTAGAATGAAGTTTATGTATGTTCAGGTTGTTTAGGCATTTATCTGTGCTAGGTTTTTCCCCTTCAGAACTTCAGGTACCAGCTTGTTACAATTCAACATACTGTTACTGTTGAAATATAGAGTGATAGACTAAAAGATGAATGGAAATCTCCTCACTTAATGGTGAAGCTAGAGATGTAAATAAAGCTTTCTTCATTCCTTAAACTAGTTGGAAAAGAAACTTAATGACAGGTTGACAAAAGTAAAGGGAATGAGGATTTAATCATAGAAGTCCAAAAGGTTGAACTAACAATCTGAAGAAACTGGTCAGTCTACTCCTCTCATGAAAAGGAAAGGACAGCCATCTATGCTAGTTCAAAAGTGAACTGATGGAAGAAATTAACCCAACTTAAGAGAGATTACAAGTCAGAATTCCAATAGAAAGATTACAATAAATACAATGATACAAAGAAAATCTGGGTTTAATCCACGAGGACGGAGTATAACCCAGCACCCAGGAAGAACAGCACAGTGCTCATTAGCTTCTGTGCTGAGCACCGCATGGTCCCGCAAGGTGCAAGCAGAAGGGAAGGAAACCTGTTCTGTCGAAATAATGATGGCAGTTTGCTTGAGAGTAGTCACAGTCCTGTTGAAGTTCTTTTCCTCCTCTGGATCCCATGACCAGTACCAGAAGTCTCAAAATCTGAACCTTATATATGCTCATGTTCAGGCGGGAACGCCCAGTACCTCCCTCAGGGCAGGGAATTTCACAATGGGTGGTTTAACTCTGTGAGTCATAGGATAATTTTGGAATCTTTGTTTGTCTAGGTCATTGCAGCAGCCCATTCTGCCAGTTCAGTTGAGTCCATTAGTAGAGATGACTCAAAGGAGAATTATCACAGCTGAGTCATTGGTGTGAAAATAAACACTCTCCTGCCGCACAGGATTTGTTTCTTTCCTTATCTCTTGCAGCCTGAGGTGTCAGGTGTGCCCTGGGCAGCTGCCACAAATGATCCATTATTAACAGTCCACCAGAAATAACACAGAGTGTGTAGTTTTGGTTATACCCACATAGTGATAAACTAGTCCTGGTCCCTGTAACTAGGACACCATCCTATAAAGACATGCATGAGGTTTAATTGCAGAAACTCTCAGGATAAAGAGGACATCAGGTAGAGGTGGATGCCATGCCCACAACTGCTCACTCCAATATAGGAATCAATATATAAAAGGTATTGCATTGATTTAAAATAAATAAAGTTAAACCGATTTGTTCTTGTTATGGTTTCAAAACCCAGAATGGGAGGTGAGGTGTTGAATCTTTTGTTTTGCTTTCCCTTTTAACTATTTTCTGGGTTTTTTCTTTCCTTGTTTTGCTCTTCAGAGCCGTGTATGTGTGTGTGTGGGGGGGAGGGCTTGGACATCAGCTCAGCCCTGACCCAGAGCTGTTCGGGAGTGAGGGGCCCCTGCCCCCCTCCCCCCCTTCCCCCAGAGGCACAGGCCCAGACCTGGAGGGATGAGGAGTNTTGCTTGAGAGTAGTCACAGTCCTGTTGAAGTTCTTTTCCTCCTCTGGATCCCATGACCAGTACCAGAAGTCTCAAAATCTGAACCTTATATATGCTCATGTTCAGGCGGGAACGCCCAGTACCTCCCTCAGGGCAGGGAATTTCACAATGGGTGGTTTAACTCTGTGAGTCATAGGATAATTTTGGAATCTTTGTTTGTCTAGGTCATTGCAGCAGCCCATTCTGCCAGTTCAGTTGAGTCCATTAGTAGAGATGACTCAAAGGAGAATTATCACAGCTGAGTCATTGGTGTGAAAATAAACACTCTCCTGCCGCACAGGATTTGTTTCTTTCCTTATCTCTTGCAGCCTGAGGTGTCAGGTGTGCCCTGGGCAGCTGCCACAAATGATCCATTATTAACAGTCCACCAGAAATAACACAGAGTGTGTAGTTTTGGTTATACCCACATAGTGATAAACTAGTCCTGGTCCCTGTAACTAGGACACCATCCTATAAAGACATGCATGAGGTTTAATTGCAGAAACTCTCAGGATAAAGAGGACATCAGGTAGAGGTGGATGCCATGCCCACAACTGCTCACTCCAATATAGGAATCAATATATAAAAGGTATTGCATTGATTTAAAATAAATAAAGTTAAACCGATTTGTTCTTGTTATGGTTTCAAAACCCAGAATGGGAGGTGAGGTGTTGAATCTTTTGTTTTGCTTTCCCTTTTAACTATTTTCTGGGTTTTTTCTTTCCTTGTTTTGCTCTTCAGAGCCGTGTATGTGTGTGTGTGGGGGGGAGGGCTTGGACATCGGCTCAGCCCTGACCCAGAGCTGTTCGGGAGTGAGGGGCCCCTGCCCCCCTCCCCCCCTTCCCCCAGAGGCACAGGCCCAGACCTGGAGGGATGAGGAGTACTGGTGCCATTGGGTTTGAGATGGGAGCCTGCAGGACTTCAGGCGCGGAGTAGCCCCCACCTCCCCACCGGGGACGCACGTGGCTGGACATGGACGTGGACATCTTGGTGACGTGGCCATCGGAGGAGGAATGGAACAGCTTTTGATTGGAGGGCGGCGGGGGAGGGTGTTGTCAGCGCGGTGTTTGAAAGGGGAGAGGAGTCGGTTTTTTTCCTCCTCTCTTCGGTTCGAGACAGCTGGTGGGAACGACGGAGACGGCAAGCTGGGAAGACGGGACTGTTATCTAGACACTTTGGTTTTATTTTAATATTCCTTTTTCTGGGAGAAGGAGAGGCAGGAAGAATTGCTGAAGCCATTTTTCTGTTACTTGTCCTTGTTTAATTTTTTTTTTGCTGGTTTGTTTTATTCCCTTCCCCACCCCCCTGCAAGGAGAAGGGAATGGGCACTCTCTCTTTGTTTCCCCCATCCCTGTTTTAAATTTAATAAATTCTGTCACATTTAATCCGTCTAATGAGTTCTCATCCAGATTTTGGTGGGTATTTTTTGTTTACCGTGCTAAACTAGCACAGTTCTAAATCAAGGAGATTTAAAGTGCAATTTCTTCTGTCACGTCTTGGTCACCTAAAAGGTATCCTTCATTATGGAATGATCACCTTTGACTCCCCACACAACTGGAGAAGGGTCAACATGCTGATGGCTGTAATGCCTTTTAGTTGGTGATAATTTCTACAGAATTTTTTTAATAGACTTTGTGTGTGCATGTGTACATGTAGACAAACACACATAACAGATGGAGTTTTAAGAGAATAATTATTGTACAAAACAAAACCAGTAGGCTTTATTAATTATCAAGGTAATGAAGACAGTAATGTTATACATCAGAATGAAAAAAAATCACCTTCACCTTGTAATGTTCTCTAATACTCCCTTTTTCATGGTTGCCTGAGTTATGGCATGTCTGTCTCTGCAAGCTAGGGGAGTAAGCACTGAAATCCTCACCAAAGTCTACCCTAGAGAGTTACAAATTCACAAGTACTCTGTAGTAGATTAAAACATTGATGTATATAGTAAATTTAAAAAAAAATCAATATGCCCTATGGAAACTTATTACCTATTGTTGCATATTGCTGTAACACGTTTTATGTGTTGTAGTAAGCTTGTGCAACGTCCATAGCTACTCCCCTAGAATTAAGCCACTACTACTGTTACTAAGAAAAAGGGACATAGATGTTAAGGAAGTTAATAAGTTTCTACTGGGTCTGGATTCCACCAATCCCCAGAAAAGAGTTGCCCGTATCTGTCTCATCAAAAGACCAACATCTCCAGCAGTACAACAAGCCATGTACAGCTGTGCTCCCTCTGTGCATCAGAGATAAGCAATGTCCATGTGACTGGCTCAAATTCTGATAACTACTGCTTGTCTTTAGGCATTTGAAGTTAGGGTAGGTATTTCCATTCATGAAAGACCTTTCATCAAGAAAGACCTGAAAAATAGATATTTTTATAAGTTTAAGCATAAACTTATTTTTTCCTACTTAGAGAAAGAAATACCTCCTTTGATGGCAGAAACAAAAAAATAAAATGGTAGTGCAATCTGCTAAGCGTGGGAAACAAAGAAGCACCTTGGTATCTTGAGTATATCACCAGCAGAGAACAACCTGTTGCTTTTCCCAGACCACACCTGGTTCAAGATGATCCAATTGCATCCTCCTGGTCCAGTGGGGTGCACTGAAGTAGCTTGTCTGAAGCTCTTTAGTTTCTAACCACCTACAATACTGCCTTGCATCATTGTCAGCAACTTTGATTATTTGCTTAGTGTACTCTGAGCAGTATTTAAAGCATTTATTCTTCCAAAAAAGAAAGCTGAGTGCAAGTCCTCTACAGGGACTCTGGCCTGAATCTCAGGCCTGGTCAATTTATATTCTCTTAGAGAAGACTTGAAGAACAAAACATCTTTAAGAGTCTACATGCATCCTGTTACATCAGCTTTGCTGCTGTTAACTTTTTCTAAAAGTTCAGCCATGTCTAGGGAGTTGAGCACTTAAGAAAAGGACAAACAATGTACATATCCCTCTCCCGTACTGGCATCAGTCCAGTATGCAGCCTTGCTGGCTCCTCGGACAAAGCACCCTGCTAATGAACCTAAATAACACCTCTCACCCAGCAACAGTGTGTAACAATGCCTAAAATGGGCGTCGAAACGTCAATATATCACTTTAATATGCTACAGGAGTGCTAGCTTAGGAGTGTTATTTTACATTACCTCAAAAACTGTAACTTCTGCCATCCTGTCGTGTAGATTCATAAAAGGGTCTTGCTTTCTTGCCCACTTAACTCCTCCTTTTGGCACTGGAAGTTGCCTATTGTTGTATCATTTAAAGATCGATTCTGTTCCATTATTGTGATGTATTTCTGCCACACTTGTGCCACATTTGAACAGGAACTGCATGCCTAGACCTGACCTTGTCTGCACAAAGCTTTTGGTAAGAGTTCAGTAAGACTCATCACTTGGGAAGACCTCAGAAAGCAGAAACTGAAATTTCTAAGCAGACAATAACAAAGGGCTCTCAAAAAAGAAGCCTAGGAATGGGAAATAAATAAAATACTAAAAAACATATTCAGGATAACCCAAGAAAGTAGCTCAGCACTTGACTGGTCAGTTGCATCTGTTCGATACAATTTCTGAGAAATTACTAATGATTCTTCTCGTTTTACTGTGCGGTACTGCCAGTGGGGGTTAAAGGCTGCTTTGCAATGTAACAACTGACCAGCTCACGGAGATTTTGTTAATTGTCTTCACTACCCACATTTCCACAACATAATATGCTTCTGCTTCAATGCAAAATGCCGTCAGCATACTTTTTTCCTAGAATAAGTTTCATTCACTGCCATGATAGCGTACCTTTTCCAGCTGTTGGCCTTCCAAATAAGTTCAATCTTGGATTGGCACAGTGTGTGATCAGAGGCAGGAGTTCAACCTAAGACATGGGTTTATGCACTGAAGGGAACAAAGCAGTACAACTAGAATTTCGTGTGTGCTAACTCTCCAGTGATAACATACGTTCAATATAAATTACTGTCTTTTTATATGCAAAAATTTTGAACAACAGAAAAGGAAGCTGAATTTGCATTAGATATTGGTAGGTTGGGGTCTAAAATAAATAATCTAGATAAAAGACATCCCTGAAGAAATCAACTTCCACTGATCTGGTTGTTGTACAAAAGCAATTTTGCTATAGTTTATCATATGGTGCTTAAGACAATCACATCACCTTTTATTAATACTTCCATACTGAACTCCAAACTGTTCTTGCATTACTTGCAAAGTGAGTCACCTTCAGACTCAGTCTATCAGGTTTCATGCTTTTGTTGCAAAGCAAAGGCTGAGAAAAGGGGATCTGAGGATGTCTGGGAGAAACTAGTGCAGGAAGGCAGTCACTGAAAGAGTATGTAGCTCTTGCTGTATGAAATCCTGAATTCCTACAAAACAGGGTTGGTATGCCCCACAGAAAAGACCTCAGAGCAGAAAAAAACTAAAGGGGGAAAAAAGGGAAGGGGTTTGGTTATCAGGAGTAACAAAGGAGGTAATAAAAACATGGCAATAGCTGATGAAGCATGAGGAAGGAAACCGAGAATGACAGAAACAAAAGTCAAACAGCTAATAGTGGTTCTAGGGGACTTTTTCTCTCCCTGATGGATTACTGAGTGTTGCTGGTAAGAAACTGCTTCCCCATCATGCACTAATGCAGGAGGCTTGGCAAACAGACCGGGCAAGGTCAAACTATTGGAACAGGATGTGAAATCAGACAGTATATGGAATAACAGCATGTGGTAAAATAGCAGCCACATTTAGAGCAGATGTATCAACAAAAACAGTCTGCAGAAAGGCAGAAATGAAGCTAAAGGCAGTAGGGTGCATCGACAAAGGAATTGAATATGAAGGTGTAAAGGTAAAAACAATAGCTTGGGCACAACTGTATCTATCTCAGTCTCACTGGGAAAAAAAAAACAATTGAAAAAGAAGTTTTACTGGACTGAGAAACAGCTATATCATTTCATTATGAGATCTGGTTGTTATAGATATTTAAGCAATGCTATTAAGAGGGGAGTTTTACTAATAATCACATCATTAAGAGACACTTCAATATCATAGATAAGGAATGTGGAGTGTAATGAGTAGTAGAAGGCTGTTATGCTGTGTGGAAAATATTTTCATTTTAAAACCTTTTTTTTTTCCTTTTCCCTTCTTCCCCCGGGCTGCCTGGTCCTTGGTGGGGAGCAGGAGGTTTGTCTTTTAAACTTTTTTTACTTTTCTTAAGAGAAGGACAGATGAGCAAAGCCAAGAAGTCGGAGCAGCATGTCTGGACCCCCTTGACCCGTGCCTTGCGGGGTGTGGACCCGGGTGCCAGAAGCACGGGGCCGGTCTGGCCCAGCCCCATCCCAGCACCTTGGGGGGAGCACTGAGGCTGTGCGGGGTCGGCCCACCTCAGCCCGCGGCCCCACAGAGCGCCCCAGGCAGGAACAAAGCCACCCTCACGTGTTCTTCTACAACCCTGTGGGAAACACCACTGCCACCGCTCAGGCCATGGCTCCTGGACAGTGCTGGACTGGGGCCGGGGCAGTGGCGGGGCGGCGCTGGGTGTGGTGGGCATGGCACTAGCTGCCTGGGGCTGCGGCTGGGGGTGTCGGCTGCAGGCTGCGCCCCAGGGCCCCTCGGAGCCCCAGTAGCAGCAGCAGGTGCCCCCGCACTGGTGGTGTGCTGGCAACTTGTGCCCCAAAGTGCTGGCAGCAGGCACACGGTGGCAGCAGCCCATCTCGTGGCTGCCGCAGAAGGTGGAGCTGTCCCCACAGTGGCAGTCATTGCACAGTGTGAGGTCAGTCCCCAGGCTGGCCCTGCTGTGCGGGGTGAACTCATGGTGGCAGGGCATGGTGCCGCTGGTGGCCCCAGGTCCCCCGGGTGCAGCTGGCAGGGTGGCGGAGTCTACTCTTTCTGGCGAACTGCTACCACGAGGCTTTTTGGCAGGAATGCCGTCATGTTGCCTCATGCTGAAGTCTCGGAGAAGGGGCAGCACCCAGCACTGCCATCCAATGGAGGGGCGGCATGCCCCAGAAGGGTGCCACCAGAAAACTCGAGAATGGGCACCCTATAACTGCAGCAGGGATGGAAGTTCTTCCTCCTTTGTGTCCTCAGAGCCAGTAGAGGCTCCCCCTTTTTGGCTCCCTTCCAAAGCGGCAGAGTGCGGGCAGCAACACGGTGCCACCAGAACTTGGGCAGTGCCAGTGAGGAACCACCTGGAGGTGACAGGAGCTGTGGTATCTCTCCCTCTTGGGTACCCCGGGTGATCCTTTTCAGTGTCATTTTTTCCAGCAGCTCCAGAGTGCGACCAGCACCATCCGCAGGCCAGTCCTCCTTCCTTCCCTTGCTCTACCAGTCTAGTAGCCGATCCGGAGCAGCATAGTTTGTTTTTTTCCCTTTTTGCAATTATTATTGTCAGGCTCATTGCTTTGTTAAATAAGTTCTTTTGGTTGTTGTCAACTCTATTAGATCTCTCGTCTTTTGATAACCTAGTGTCTCCCTAGTGTCCAAACCAGGACAAAGGCTAAATTACTTCTAGATGGGATGGGTGGCAGACTTCTCCACCAAATAGCCAAGAAAACCAATAGACTATGCTATTTTTATTCATCTTGTAATTGCTGAAACCATTTTATAAAATTTGATCATTAAAAATAAGACCCCAAAGAATAAGAAGATGAATTCATATTAAATGGAAGAACATGTAAAAGTAGGTCTTCAAGTTCTTCACTGAAGACAGAGCATTATTAGTAATGAGGGAAACTAATTTAGTCATCCGATGCTGAAAAGACCATATAGTGACTAACTGCAAATATTTCTGCTGTTCTCTCGGATTTAACTACTTTTTAGTGGAGAAGGATATAAAAAGATGCTAGGAGTATTGTACAAAAGGCTGGAGAAATTGGTAAAATTGTGATTAATATTCAAGGATTTGAGTTGAGATTTAAACAGGTGCAGAGCAGCATTGTTCAGGTGGCCAAAGAAATAGGTAGTTTGTCTAGTGGGGAAAAAACAGAAAACAACCTGATTTGTCTATCCTTTCAGAGAGAAGAATAAGAAGTATGTCAAACCCAGACATGACGGAGAAAAGACTGAATGAACATACATTTACTATAGAAATGGGAAGGTCTCCTGTCTTAAAAAAGGAGGGTTGTAAAATAATGTCCTTTATAAAATAATGTCGAAGCAGGGGTACAAAACCTAATGAAAGCTAAGACAGAAGTAGACCAGTTTTTACAATAAGGCTGCAG
Organism: Neodrepanis coruscans; assembly: GCA_013400695.1. Lineage (NCBI taxonomy): Eukaryota > Metazoa > Chordata > Aves > Passeriformes > Philepittidae > Neodrepanis > Neodrepanis coruscans. The sequence goes on along the minus strand of VYZS01106176.1, from coordinate 9,832 downwards.
TAAGAGATAGTGGCTCTGAGGCTCAGGATGGATCTTCCTGCCTCCTGCAATGCCACTGTCAGAAATGCTGTGCTATTTATAAAAACTGATGAAAAGTAGGGCAAAGAGGGCATCTTCCTCTTGTCTCCTTAGTAAAACAAACCAATATAGGAAATAATAACAGAATAAACTGAAAACAACCTAAGTTCAAAGGTGCAATATTTGGCTAGCATGAATGTTCCAATGTACCACTCTGTGGTATTGCTTCTGATGCAGTGCAGGATGCTGGCTGTTGGGCTGGAGCTGCTGTTAATTACACGGTGTTGATTTTTATTTTAATGTCTTTCTTAGTACCAGAGTCGATTTCCCTCTTTGCTGTTGCACAGAGCTTGCCAAAGTGTGTGGGCTGAAGGGGAAGAGCTTGAACTTGATAAAATACCCCCTTCCACTGCTATCATTGTCTTCAATAATGAAGAAATAAGGTTTCAGCCCTGCAGAAAGCATCTTGTGATATTCCCACTGTGCCAGTGACTTTCACTAGCATCAAAGAATTTGGATGCAAGGATCCCTGTTGCTTGAGACATTTACCCTTATAGTGTACCTAGATAAGCCACCCTCTAGCAACCACCCTGCAGAGGTAACCCAACTGGCCTTCTTGTTTGCTAGGTGAGATACTGATAACAATACCTCTGTATCTTCAAAATCTTATTAAGAAGTTGGATAAGTACTCAAACAGCCAGCTGCTGCTAAGCTCTTCCCTGTTGTTCTGAGAGAAGCTCAGGTTTAAGACAAATTGTCCCAAACACAGCACAAAGAAACATGTTGAAATCACGTCTGGTAAACAAGAGAAGTAATTTGAAAAACAATGGACCGAAACAGCTGTGGCAGAAACTAGAACTAGATAGTAAGCAAAACGATGAAGGAATAGTCTTGTTGTCATCCCTGTCATCTTTTGAGAACCTTAAAAATAGCTCAAACAAGAGAAAACCAAGACAAAGCATAGAGGAACTGAAGCAATTATTTATACAGTCCTCATGCCGGCTAGACTATACTCTCCTGGGGCCCTCCTCCTTAGATATACAGACACAGTCATCAGCTTCACCTACATATGGAAGACCACCTGGATACTAGACTATTTCTTCTTTCCTCTAAGTGGTTTTTTTCCTGCATCTTCTTATTTTGCCTTTTTACTTTACTGTCTGTTTAAAAATAATTCTGTGGAAAAGAACCAAGAGAGTGTCAGCACACGCTCACAGCAGCACCATAAATAGTTCACTGGTTGAAGGAGCTTTCCAGCTCTTGGAGCTACTGAAAGATCATTTGCTGTGCCTGACCAACTGCAAATAAGGAGTACATTCACTTCTTAGCCTTCCCTCTAAGTTGTGACATGCACAGCCCCAACTCTGGAACACAGCATAGCTGCTATTTTTTTACTACTTCCAAAATATATTCAATTATTTAAATCTTCTCTAATTATCAGATTAACTATTTTCTCTTAATAGTAGATTATTTGGTTTATTTGTGGGGAAAGGAAACAAAGGATACTTACTGCACTAACAGTTGATAATTACATGATCTTTTTTTAATTCCTTCTCATTTTCACCTGCTTTATAAACAGAAGTAATTTTTTTTCTTTTCTGTGGCAGCACCATAGAAAAGATCTGATTTTGTCTGACTAACACAGAACTATTTAGCATTCAAGCATTATGTTGCCATTCTTAATATTTAAAGATTCAGCAGACAAACCCACACAGTCAAAAATATTAGCAGCACCTATAAGGAGGATGCCTTATGTTGGTCACAGCAAGATATGTCTGCAAAGAGAGAGAAGTCCCCATCTCCTTCACTGAAATCCTGGGATTTTGGCACTGAAACTACTAACTGGTCCACACATCTCTGAGTTCAAGTTTTAACCAAATATGAGATAAGTATGACAGATAATTATTTTAGGTGAATAGTCACTGTGTGCTACAGCCCTAGTGTTCCACAGAGGAACACTGAAGTCCTCTACAATGACTAATATGCCAAAAATAAGTGGTTAGCAATAACATTTGGCACCAGTGAATGACTAACATTGCTCCCATGGCAGTGAAAAAACAAGAGATTATTCATCTGGATCATGTATTTTTAAGCTCCAAGAATCTAAAACCACTATGTTTTGTTTTGTTGTTTGTTTGTGGGTTTTTAAACCAAAATAGAGGACAGTTCAAGACAGCTAGAACAGCAAGTGGCCAGTGATCAATTCATTTTAAAGGAAGATGATTAATTTTCTCCTGTCACACAAGAAAATTATTTCAGCATTAGAAAGGAGTCTAATTTGGAAAGACTGCATTATCCTCCAAGCCCTTGAATGTCGAGAGCTTCCTTCTTCATCTCATATGAAATTCTCCTTGCATCCTCTGAGCAATTTCTGTAACATGTTTCTTAAGAGATTTTGAAACAAACTGCTTGCTTGCATCATGAAGATTCATCTGGCTGCAAATGCCCACAGTGTCATTAATTCTACTGAGGAAAACATAGTGGTGGTCACAATGTGAGCATCAGTTAGAGACGGGCAGAGAGGGGGGAAATGAGACATTTAAATTTTGATAATTATTTTGTGGAAACAGAGGATTTCAAATTAAATTTTGTCATATTTGAAGGAAAATCAATAGGATGTTTTTTTCTCTTCATTAGGATAGATCACAGTGCTATTCATATAGTTTAATGTTGATGCAGTGGGAGAGAGCAATCCTAAAGCCTCTTGCTTTGACTTTTGAAGGATTTTAGCAGTACAGCTCTTTCCACAGACCCTATTCCCACTTTCACACAGAAAAAAAGAAATTGGCCATATGCTTTACAGTTTATTCCACCCAACTACTCTGATCATCATAAAGACATCAAAGAGACTCTAAGGGACCATATTTGTTAGAACAGCTCATAGGTTTGCAATAGGAACTGAGCTTTTTGAAGCCTTAGAAGTAAGACTACATTGCTGCCCTATCCTTTAGTCTTGCACGTTGAATCAGGTGGGGAGATTTGGCTAACATTGTTTCAGTGATTCAGAAGGAGCATAAAAAATCAAGCGTCTGGTTCCATCTCCAGTGTGCTAGAGGTCTTTGATCACTTTATGCATCATTTATAGTCCATTCAAAAGCACTGTTGGCACAGAGACTGCCTGAAAGACTTTAAGTATCTGCACTTGAAAACAGCAAGACAAGGAAAATCAAACTGTAGCAAGTGCCTCTTGAGCACATACAAGATTGTTTTTCAACGAGTTCTAATTGGAGAGACTTGAAGACTTCACAAGAAGAATAAATGGCATATTCTCAATACAAATTTTGTGCCAATCAAAAGAAGAAACAAAACTTCTTCATAATTTCACCTGAGTAGACATGACATGCAGAGCTTCGCTTCAGATAGTGAAATGCTGGCAACAAAAGAAACAACTGAAAGTGGGGTCTAAGCATGAGACGTATCAGACAATTCTTTTAATCTGCACAGCTATCATCCCCATCTAAAATTATGCACTCTGTGCATGTTCAATTTGACTGTAACCAACCAAAACATACAAAAGAACCAACACTTTCAATCCTTCTTCCTCCAGCAGACAAGTTATAAAGTACTTCTGTGTTTCATCTGTAGCTCATTCTGAATGTTTTTTAATACCATTTACCTAATGTCACATAAGCTGAGACCTGATTCCTTGATAAGCAATTCACAGACTGTTGAATGTCAAAACTCAGCAAACTCTCACCAAGACCCTGCTCAGTTTGTTGGTTTACTGGCTTGTTCTGGTGCCCAGCAGCACACAAGGAAATCCAAAGAGTGAAACTGCACTTAGAGAAAATGATCTGTTTAAGGAAATTTATCTTTTCTAAAAAAGGAGTAGATAGAAAAATAAGTAACAGAAAACAAGTAATAACCTCAGCTCAAGGAAAACACTGTTTCTGCAAATTAATAATGTGATGCTTGAAATAAGACTGAAGCATAGAAAAGTCTGAAGTGCCTGCAAGTTCAGGAGAAGATATGCATTGTTCCAGTGGCTTAAAAGCAGGATCTTTATGCTATAAATGTCCACGAGCAGAGAGCAATTCAAAACCATTTGTGAAAGCTTTTCAAGAGAGAAAAATATCCTTCAAGCCCGAAAGTGGTGACTTTTAGTACGGTTACTACACTGACAGTCATATCTTCAGCTTCAAGTGTGATTACCTGAGCATAAGTAAAAAGAGTTACATAAAAACAGATCACATACTTACTCCCCTGCTTCACTCCATCTTGCTAAACCTTGCCTCACTGCAGCAGGGCTTCAGGGCTGTGAGTGATACATGGTTGTACACTTGGTGCTTTAGGCTACAGAGTGAGTAAAATATAAAAGGGTAACCAACTTTCCCTGGAAGTCTACTGTTGCTGTGAAAGTGTCTCACACCTCCATGTTCTTCTCAGTTTGATAACAGGCTTTTAAAGGAAAAAAAAACCTTCCAAGTACTATATGGCATTTAAATCGCAGATCTAATGCAATTATGTATAAGTTGGAACAATTATCTGAAAATCATGCAGTAAAAAAAAGGAGGCAAAGCATTCAGCCATCACAAATGAAAATGCCAGAAGGGACCTAAGCCTTCATTATAGACTGATGACCTGCTAAATTACATTGCCAGAGCACACACAAGACCATCACTGACAGTCTAATTCCAGACTACCTCTGTGGAGAGATGAGAAATTCTTCTCTCAGCACATATCCAGAAAGCAGATGAAAAGAGCACTGAAAATTAAAAGCTTCTTAGAGATCTGCTGGACCATACTGATACTGCACCAGAACTTGATTAAAGATGTTACACGGGGCTTCATATTTCTCTAGTTGTCTCTTTAGAGACACTAATAAGAAATGTAATGGACAGACTGAGAGTACACAAACAAGGACACTCACTAACCCATTAATTCTGTGAAGTCAGTTTTTCTCATACATGTGATTTTCTGAGTTGTGAGTGCAAAGTGGTACAAGCTTGCCTAGCCAAGATGCAGGTGATGATGAGGCTGGAGTGTCATTCTGGGTGCAGAGGAGGGTGGAAGTGAGAAGCACTGCTGGAGTATATCTGCATTTCACAGGGGACTACAGGAAAAAGACCCATTAATAAGAACTGGTTTTGTGACAGTGTGAGGCACCAAATCCAAGCTGGTTAGCTTTGCTGTGGATCAGGGATCAGATTAACAGAGCAGCACAGGGGTAAATAGTTATCTGATTCTTTGGACAGAAGTAACGCTATGCTGCACTGTAGCTGTACACACAAACTCAGAATTTCTTGGTGTATGCCATATGTACAACAGAGCTGTTTTCCTCCTCTGGTTCCTTCTATGGATTGGGAGCAAATCTTTTACCTTCAATATTCACACATAGGATAGATGGAGACCCTTCATACTCCCCTTCATAGTTTCTATAGGGAAATACTGTATGCTGTAAATGCTGTATGCTGTAAAGAACACTTTGAAAATAAAAAGAAAGATTTTGCATCTTTGTATATGTGGACAAGGAGAATTCAAAATATCATCTGCCTTGCAAAGGGCAACATAAGTCTCTGCAAAATCCTTCAGTTTTCCCTCAGGGTAGGGGTAGATATACTGCTATCTGTTCCTCTTATACCATCAAACCAGTCATTAAACATAGACCACACCACAGAAAATAGAAAAATAATGATGAAAGCTTTTCTTGTAAATATATGCTGCATGATTATATATAATCCTTCATTATTTTTTCATAGAGAAGCTATTTTAGGGTCTCCCAAAAAAAGAGGTTAACCCATTCACCACAATGACAGAAACATGGAGGATGCTATTTTCAAGATGATAAAGCTGTATAAGAAAAACTCTTGCCAAGTACATCGATATCAACATACAAGCACACAAAAGCTGCACATTGCAGGCACACAAATACAAATCCATTACAACTATCTTGGTGTGAGGCAGGAATCAATTTTCGAGCTCAGTGACTCAGATGGCTGAAAGGGGATGGAAGACAACCAGAGGCTGGAGCTGAGAACGAAGAACATTGTAAGCAAACCAGGAGTACTGCTGGAAGCTGTTGTCCCAAGAGATGTGTGAGAGGATCCCTGGCTGTTGAAGACAAAGTGAGCAGACCACAATAAAAACTGCCCTATGAGGTGGTTTGACAAGAGAAATGTGGAAAATGTGGTAACACTGGACAAACAATTGTATAGCAGTTTCCCATGCGTTTGATTGACTAGCCTTAAACAACCACTGCACCTACATGTTCTGCAAAGATAACACTGTGGGCTAAACATATTTGCTGCTGTACTCAGAAACGTACCTCTATACACTGCTTTCTCAAGGAGACAGCAGGGCCAAAGATACCTTGTTGCCTCAGCACAAGCCATCCAGTTCTCTGGGATAGTGTCAAGCAGATTTTGAGTCATCCACACTGAAACCACATTATTCTTCACATGTGGCTTATCTATATGCAAATAGCACCTTATGTCAACACCACACCACAACTTTGTTTGCAAAGATCCCTGGAGCATATCTGGTGAGATGACTTGACCCAGTACATTCACTGAGGTATATCCTTTGCACAATAAAGTGAGGCTATGCGAAGACACCATCTGCCTTCAAAGCGCTCAGCAATTGAATGCATTTGGTCAGCTCAGTGACTGTGAGAGCAGCAGCCTCACTAGAGCATTTTGGTCACACTTCAGGGTGACACTGTCTCATATGTAGAGCTGATGTGGAGCTGTGATACACCACACAGACAGATGAATCTGTGTAGGGCTGTGGTTTGTGAGGGTACAGTCTCCATGGAGATACAAAGGTCAAAGATAGGAAAGGAAGGACTGAGCACTAACAGCTGAATCGAGCCACTTTTACTCCACATAATAACACATACCCAAATGCTATGCACCATGGCAATGATATCATTAGCATAGCATCTGTCACAGAAAACATAGAATCTTCATAATGGCTATAGGAGAAACAAGGTCCCTAATAGCAAAGTGTGCTAGATGACAAACATGTGAGCAATCCCATTTCAAAGGTTTGGGGTTTAAGACAGACTTGTGCTATGGCATTTTCCTGGATCCAGGCATCAGGCAGGACTGCTGACCAGGAAAAAAAAAAAGAGTATGATATGGGCAGGATCAGATGGATTTTAGGCTGTTATCTATCTAGACTGTTATCTACCAAATCCCAGAGATTACTGTCTTCTTTTAAGTGGTGCAGTGATGATGATGTTTCCGTTACCATCATTCCTGCCTTGATATGTAAGGCTTGATCTGGACAACCCTCATAAAAATAAAAAAAGAAATAGAAGTTTTCCTGTCATTGCAATAGGCTTCATTTCACATTTTTACTTTGCAATTTGGATTGAAATTTTCTAGCCAGTAACTGTCAAACAACAGAGAACCATGTTACTGTGATTCATATATTATCGTGATTTTTTTTCAACTGGAGACAAAAAAATGGCATTTTCAAATGGAGTTAATTCTGCATTAAACATAATTATTTCTTTTTATTTGCCTCCAGAAATTATTAAATAAGTTTTCCTATACACTGTCACTTAGAAGCATCAGAATGTGTGCCAGCTCTGTGTCTTCTGAATAACAAAATGACCATGTTTGGTATGAAGAAAAAAACTGCAGAAGTTTAATAAAGACAGTTTTGTAGAAGTGAATAAACATCAGAGCAAACATTCATCATTAAATGAAAGACAAATTGCTACATTTTGTTTTGATCATTTGTATATTCGGTAGGGGAAGTCATATCCTAGACAAATACAGTTTTATTGCTGCTAGTCCTAAAGTAGAGATGTATTTAAAGGTACAGGCAGTATAGGTTTTAATCATAATATTGGGCCTATCATAATGTTGTAGCCTAGAGCAGGAGTGAGATCATATGCTAATTATTAGAAATGACCCCTCTTCCTTCTCTATGTGCAGGTCCAGTGTTAGGAAGCCTGGAACTCATTTGCTTTCCAGCACAGATGAGAAAGCCAAGCTGCTTATGTAGGAAGGGATATTAGTATTATAATTCAGGCTGGTGAAATTCAGATTTCTTATCCTGAGGGGAATTTCAAGGCACTGGCATTTAGTTTTATCCTATGTCACAAAAGAAAAAATAATTCACTTGGATTGTTCTTAACATCTTTTATTTTGTTTCAGCTCTCTATGAAATAAATGAGGATGGTAATAAAGTCAAACTGAAATGTTACAACTTTTATCTAACTAATATTTTGATAATTTTTCACAAATATTTTGACAAACAGCTATGTGACTGTGAATCAATTTCATTTCTTTCAAATAACATTTTCTGACAGAATGCTATTACTTCTATGATTGACGACAAACTCTGATTAGAAATTAACTGATCTGCTGGAGAATGAACAAATGTTTTTCTCCACCAGTGACAAATGGTCAAGCCATGCTTAAACCTCACCTAAACTTAGAAGCAATCTGGTTACAGTGGTGCCATTACACCTTGATTGGGCTGTCCCTGGACCAGGTTATGCCTGCAAAATGGACTTTACAAGAAATGCCTGTTCTCATCATCATCTGCTCCAACAATTAGCTCTCCATCCTTGACTACCTATTTTCTGCTAATAGAAGAATGTGAAAAGGGAAATAAAGAAAAGGAGGAAAACCATAGGTGCCTGAAATATCCTTTTCCTTAATGTTCTTCATGTTTCTTACTGCTTCAGTAAAGTCTTCCAAAGGCCCATGTTCCAAAACATATTGACTGCAATGCACTTCTCCTTAGTCTGTGACTGATCTCCTCATTTTTCCTCTGTTTGTTTGCATGCATTACCTTTACACTTTAAGGCCCTCAGGGTACACAGCTGTTATCTGTCACACTCCACACTCCAAGCTATCTTTCTGGCCATCAAAGGCAATAATAGAAAAGTCAAACAAAAAGAAAAGGATCTCCAGATATATAGAAAATAAGAGGAAAGGAAGAGTGCTGAAGGAAGCAGGGTCTGAGGACAGAAAGCAGTGAAAAAGTCCCTAATCCTGGCCTTCCAGGTGGAGTATTTGACCCTTAGGTTGACCTGGGGAGCACCGTTTCAGGAGAGGCACAGAAATACTGAGGGCTGTTGTAAAACCGGATCTTTCACCAAGGGGACACAGGAGACTCAAACTTTCTACCTAAAGGCATTGGTGCCAATTCACCACCACCTCCAGTATGAGCACTTAATGAAGGTACCCAGGCTAGCAGTGTGGTCAGCACAGGCTGCCTTGGTGGAGGGAAGGAGATATCATCCCAAGCTGGAAGGGCTGAACTGGAGCCAGCCTGTCAAGTGGGCAGTACCCACCTCTCACAACAGGGGCACAGAGGTCCACAGCCTGCCCATTGCAGAAAGAAAAAGTGAAATTTCATCCGTAGCTGGAGGACAAAGGCAGGAAGCTTTCAGAAAGGGAGACTTCTCCTTGCTGTGCCTTGACAGAAGCTAGCAAAGCATAGCGAAGAAAGAGACACAATGGCTGCCTCCCTCGCCTTTTATAGGGGACCCCTCTTCACGCATGCGCAGACGGTTCCCAGGGGACCTGCCTTCTCCGATTGGATGGTCAGCGCCTGGGGTCCGCCCACAGTAAGACCCCACGTGCACACAGGAGCGCCAGGCCGGGCCGGAAGTGACGCCGGCCCCGGGCCGGAAATGTGGGTCCGGTTATGGAGGCACCCTCGGTGCCCGCTTAGCACAACACCCTGCAGCCCAGAACTCCTGGGCTCAAGCGATCCGCCAGGCCCAGCCTCCCCAGCAGCTGAGGCTACAGGTGCGCGCCACTGCGCCCGGCCAGGACCGCCAGCGTGCCGGCAGCTCCGGCCTCAGCCACGCCGGTGGCTGCGGAGCCACCCGTGCCACTGGCCACAC
>VYZS01106167.1:26212-41955 GCA_013400695.1 Neodrepanis coruscans | reverse complement strand
TTTTTTGTTGTTGTTGTTTTTGCAAAGGCAGGAAGGGGGAAATTAAGCTACAAACAATGAAATACAGCTGCAAATTTCACAAAACATTTCTTCCAAGATGACGTGAAGATGCTGACATGGGCAGCCATAGACTCTTCCCCATCCTGGACTTGCCATTTTATCTAGTGTACAAGAGGTGTGCAAGCATGGTAAGGTGAAGGTGAGATGATGCTAGTCACTTTAATATTATCTTACTTGTGCTCAGGGAGTCAGTATATGTACAGGAACTGAAGTGAAGGCAAGTTAGCAACAGCCACTTCACTGGGTCTTCCCTCCTGGCCCCTTCCCAGGGCAGAATTATGGCAATGCCTCCATCCTTTCAATACGTATGGTTCATAACTGCACCTTCTCACTCTCTACAGGACAGAATGGACCCCTGAGATGAGTAAGTGCAACTCTCTGGAAGCCAGCTTGCACCTCAAAGGGGAGGCAACATGGCACTGGAGGAAAATGTTCCAGTCAAACGTGAGTGCACTTCTTATTTTAAAGGTAATTACACCAACCTAACTCTGTGGCTAGCTGCCATGGTGATACAAAGCAGCAATACCAAAACGTGGCCAGCACCACTTGCAATTCTGAGAGTAGCATGTGATTTGAAGGAGAGGTGTCGGTACACACCTTTTCTTGGTATACTCCTCATGCATCTCTTTTAAAAGGAATGCGTATCCAGGTGCAAATCCTGTGAAACAGCGGCAGCTTGAGTTTTCTTACACTTTCAAAAGGGATTGGATTTTGGGTCCCAAAAGTTGAGAGTTTGGTAATAATGAGAATTTTGGTGGTGGTTTTTTATATCATAATATGGATATTCATTCTCTTTCTTGAGGGCACTATTAAAAACTCCAAAGCATATTTATTTCCCACTGGTACATATACTGAGAAGCAATTTATTTAAAACTTGGACTCAGATAAATTTTTTTCATGGTACATTGGAGACTCACTGCTAATTATTGCGTTTGATTCTCACCTGGCAGCAGCCTCGTGACTCCCAGANCATATACTGAGAAGCAATTTATTTAAAACTTGGACTCAGATAAATTTTTTTCATGGTACATTGGAGACTCACTGCTAATTATTGCGTTTGATTCTCACCTGGCAGCAGCCTCGTGACTCCCAGAGCTGACCTGCTGCAAACTAGTGGGCACCCTGGCCCCCTGGGGTCTCTTCCTGGGATACTTATTGTCTATCTAGCATGGTTGTTGTTGCAATAGTTACCGGGTGGTATAAGGCTGGGTCTCACCTGTGTCTTGTACAGCCAAGGTAAACCAAGTGTTGGTGGAGAAGATAAATGAGTGGTGATACCCGGTTTACAAGGCATCTATGAAATAATCGTTCTCTGGAAGTTTCTCATCCTGACAGCACATCTCCCTGGTTTGCCAATGCATCCCTCTGCATGCCAGCAAAGAGACATCTGGCTCTCAGGTATTGCTGGGGCATTTGAAAGCACCCTGTTCTCCTGAGGGATCCCAGAATATCCTCACTCCACGTAGGAGCAAAGTGCAAAGCAATTTTGGAGGGACAAATCGGAACAGATCAAAGCTGTTTCTGGGAGCACTGTCTGCCATCTGCTTCTGCCAAGGCTGTGGCATCAGCTGCCTAGGAGAAAGCATTGGCATCCATGTTCAAGGCAAAGAGAGGCTTTTCTTTCCAAAACCAAATAACCTTATCTTGGGGAAATTCTTTCACACAGTTATTTGAATCAAATAGGAAACCTGTGGTTATTTACTTTGCTATTAAAATGAGAATTTGGCTGTTTTTGCAGATGCTCAATGCATTAGTGAAAACTGAAAAGCTTATAGTTTTTTGGAAAAAGAAATTTTCCACTAGATTCAAGCTGTTCCATTTTATTTACATACTTGTAATTATGTGTACTTATACTGTGCTCCTTCTTTATATACATGTATAATTATATTGCTGTGTGCATATATATCTATATACATCTACACACATACAGCTACCTATCTATACTAATAGACAGACCTGCAGTGCTTACTCCCTTACATTAAAGCTAGTCACATAGGAAATCCATACGTTCAGAACACCTCTATAAATTCATAACTCATGTTGATAAAGGAAATAAAGGGGAAGAGAGATAGCAAAAGGAAGAAAAACCCAAACCCACAAAATTCCTGCATTAAATATGTTGTCTTTGAGAAAAGGTGCCAGTGCTGAGATGGTGACTCAGAGTTGTGCTGCAGAAGACAAAGCCTTGGCTCAGAGTGGATTACCAAGTCAAGACAGGTGGGAGTGGACTGAAGATGTCTGGAGGCAAGATGAGTGCAGCACTACAGCAAGAATCAGCTTCCCCGGAGCCATTGTGAGACACAGGGGTACTTCCTGGGGAGACTGGGGGAAGCAGGAAATAAATTTCACACGTCAGAGAGGGGAAATTTCCAAAGAATGGTTTTCCTCCTACTCACCCATGCAGAAAGGTGGCTTTGCACCTTCCCCAGCTCATGCCATAGGCTAAAACCTACCACTGAAGCCACAGAAGATAGGACTAAGTGTGACAGAGTGTCGAAGATTTGTATAGCTTCAAAAGTGCAGTGCAGAGCTTTAAGGAGTAAAACTAAATGCAGAAAATAACAGCAGGGTCTTTTTAATTCCTGGCAGTTTCACAGTTGATTATTTAGTATTTTGCCTTTGTTAGTTTATAAGACTCATTTTCCATTAACCTGAGTCAAAATTGTTGTAGGATAACTACAAGCTCAGAAAGTCAGTCCTGTAGGTCCATGTTTGTGGTATTTTTATAACTCTTTAGAATACAAAAATGCCTTCTTTTCTGGTGTTTCTCTGCAGAAAGCTTTGGGAGTGATTGCAATCCATTAGCAATTGCTCTTACTTTTGCAGCACATCTGGGGATCAGTCATGCTCTCTAAGCACCTATATTCCACAAAAACAAGAATAAAATCATGGCTTCTACCTAATGTTCAACCTGAACATTAGTATTTTAGGGCAGGTCTTGTTTGCTCAGTACTTCTTTTATGCACCTCTGCTGTAAACTGCTGATGGTTGTGCCAGATACACCCAGCAGACACGAAATTTTTCATGTTGAGTGCCCGTCTGAAGCTGATTTTTCATTCCTAAATTGCTTTCAAAGGAGTCCCACTGTTTTCAAAAATGCAACCAGAGGAATGAATTATTTCACCTGTGTTAAAATGTTCTGGCAGAATTGTGTACTTGTGCAGGTAAGGCACATGGAGACTCAACACTGACCTCACAAACATACCCAAGGAGTTTCACTGGTGTCTTTCACTTCAGGGTCCTTTTTACTGACACAACTCCCCAGAGGAACCCGGACATGTGCCAGCACAAAGCGTCTCACCCTGACTCTGTGTACAAGTGAGAGGACATCAAACACACTGCTGCCAGCTCTCCTGTAGGCTCAAGTGGCAGAGGTCCCTTCACTTGAGCTCTCGACTCCCCCCTGGAAGGTGTTCCTGGAACCACACATAACACAGTTTGTGGCCTGGGGAGCCTGGATCACTGGTTTTTGACACAGAAAATGGCAAGCGGTTGTGTTTTGAGAGTGCCAGGCTTGCAAAGCCAGTGTAGCCTTGCTGCAGCCCCCTGCAACACTCTCATGGAGCCTTTAATTACATGGCCATGCAGCGTTTTCCTCTCACAGGACTCCTGTGTCTTTCAGGGCTTGGAATGGCTGGTGCTTTTCTAATGAACAGCTGTTCAATATTTGGTTTTCTCCTCCTTTCACAGCATGTGGTTCTAGGGACTATTATTCAAACTCTGATATTAATACAGAATTATTAATATATTTGTAAGCTTTTTCTTAGCGCCTCTGCAATTCTCAAATACAATCTTGCAAGACTCAGGTGAGGGGAAGAAAGCAGAAACAAGGAGTAAAGTGAAAGAAGCCATTCTACTGTTATGAGGGATTTGATTTCAGATGTGTGCCTTGTAAAGCAAAGGTACAAATAAATCTAAACATTCAGCCATTCAGCTGTTTATCTAATGAAAAGTCTGTGGGGGACAGCATGCACCAGGGTCCATGTGCTGGCAGCTGGAGGGCTGCATTCAGCTGCAGCACTGATGCTTGAGCAGGTCTGCACACCCCCTGCCCTTCCCCTTGAATGAGGCACTTGCTGTGCTACGAGGCAATGATGAATGGTTTCCAATTCCTTTTACCTGCCCTCTTCCACTCATAAACCTGGCCTGTTTTAGCCAATTCCAAATCTTCACAAGAGTGAGAAGGAAGGAAGTGACAACCATTCAGTAATTTATGTCTGTCCTTTCAGTGCATGCTAATAAAGTCAATGGTATTTAAAGCTGTGTGCTGGGAAAACTTGCATTAGGCTCTTTAAGACAGGCTGTTTTAACCTAATCTACTCATTGTCATCAAGCTTTAAAATTAAAAAAAATTCTCACAGCTAGCAAAATTGAATTGGAAGTGGTTTGATTTTGTTTTGGAGGTGCAAGGACTGTTCTAAGGTCAGAGCTGCAGAGAGTGATACTGACTCCAGGTGACTGCTGTGCAAATTAAGCTCCTGAAGGTAGATCAGGTCATCAGCAGTAGCTGGCAGTCAATACAATTATGGCTTAGGTCTGGTTTTCAGAGTGTCTTCAAACAAAGCGAATACATGTCAATTCAAGAAAGTTTGCAATATGAGGCTGCAGACACTCACAAGTCTTCATATATTCACTCACTCTCTTGTTCTTCACGGATAAGATTTGCTTTCAGGAATTCTAGGTCTCTGAAACCGACAGAAAGCCTAGAACAAGAAAGACCTTTTGTGGAGAAGGATTGGGACAGGGAACATTTAAACCAACTGGACAAAAAGAAATCTGTGAGACCTGACAGATGAAGCCAGAACTGACAATGCCATTGTGAGGCCCCTCTTAATTGTCTTTGAAGTGACACAGCAATTGGAGGAGGTTACCAAGGACTGGAAGAAAGCAGATGTGCTACTTTCTTCAAAAAGGGCAAGAAGGAAGATGCAGGGAATTACAGACCAGTCAGCCTTGTCTTGATCTCTGGAAAAGTGATGTAGCAAATAGCAAATCCTTCTGGGAAACATTTCCAAATGTGTGGAGGACAAGAAGATAGTGCATGTGGATTTATGAAAGGAAGATCATGCCTGACTGCCCCAGTAGCCTTCTACAGTGAATTGACTGGCTCAGAGGATGAGCAAAGAG
The DNA here is from genome assembly GCA_013400695.1 of Neodrepanis coruscans. Taxonomy (NCBI): domain Eukaryota; kingdom Metazoa; phylum Chordata; class Aves; order Passeriformes; family Philepittidae; genus Neodrepanis; species Neodrepanis coruscans. The sequence goes on along the minus strand of VYZS01106167.1, from coordinate 36,768 downwards.
CAGTATGTTGCTTATCTTACCCTTACAAGGCTTTCAATACTGCCTCTCATAATATCCTCACAGAGAAATTGATTAAGTACAAGCAATAGAAAAGGATGAAAGGATGGCCTACAAAAGTCCATTCCAGCCCCAACTATTCTGTCGTTCCAAAACAGGAGCAGGCTGGTTATATTTGCTGTTCAGCAGGCATATTCTGTGTGCATCCAGGGTAGCTGGGTGAGTTGCCTCAGGTATCGCTAAATTTTGCTTTGAGAAGAGACTTTTGCCCCTGATGAAAATGATAATAAAACCTAAATGAAAACAAGGTGGATAACACAATCGGTCATTGGCAGAACGGCCTTCTCCCACATCCTAGCAGCTGCCTTTCAGGTCTGTTATCAAGCCAGGCTGGTGTCTGCATGAAGGCACCCTCCAATCAGCTCCCTTAGAAATCAGTACAGCACAAACCTGGGAGTTGTGTCAACCCTGATCTTTCTTCATGGGCCATACAGTACTCCAAGTGAGTTTAGGGGCTTCCTGCTCCTAGAGAGGGTTAAAAGGCATCCATCCATGATATGAGCTGCAGCAGCTGGGAAGCCGCTTGCTCGAGGCATCTTCCTCTGGGACTGAATTTGACTCACAATCTATAAAGTGAAGACACACAAGGTGAGATTAGAAAACTGCTAAAGAGAAATCGAAACCCCAGCTGGAGCTGGGAGGCAGTGGTCTGACTGGATATCTGCACCCCGGAGGCGAGCTGTTGGCTTTATTCCCCAGCAGTGATAGATAGAGAGATGTGAGCAGGAGCTTCACACGATGATGGTTACTATGGCTACTCCCACACTGCCCATCCAGGCATCCATCTGCTTGGCTCATAGGGCTGGAAAGATAGACTGCTGCTTGTAGCTGATGGTAATTTATCCCTGCTGGCTGGACAGGAATGATATCCTCCTCTGAGATGAATTTTGCCCAGTATTTTTTAAGCCATAAAAACCATTCTAACAGCAAAGTCATGTTGACAAAGAGTTCATGGTGAACTACTTTCAATAGTTTTGTTATTGTTTACTAAATAAGGGCTACAGTGATAATGGAGAGGTACCAGTATGTCCCCAGAACACTGAAATGCCCACCATCTTCAGTAGGAATTTAACCCTTCAGATTTACTTTGGAGATTGTGTGCTCCAGCCAGCATGTTGTGGTGCCAGTTTGACATGATCAGAGAGCAGAGAATGGAAGCTGGAAATGCAGAAACTACTGTCATAGTTGTTTGTTTGTGAGCCTTTTGGATGGCCACATACAGAAACTCTGGGATGAATATAGGTATTTTGTCATAGACTGGGTAAAAGTACTTGCTGCTCTGTCTGTAGTTGTTTGGGGGGGTTTGCTGGCTGTAGCAATTCATGAGAAAAAGTGCCACATATTGTGAATGACAGTATCAAGCACTGATTTTGTAGCAGATATTTTAGAAAAGCTGCATTAGAATAACCTTTTTTGAAAAGTATTTGTTCAAATTTAACAAACAGAAAAATAATTTCTTTGTTGAAGAGAGAATCGGATAGAGTTTTCATACCTTTCCACTGCACTGAGCCTCTGTGTAAAGATGGTCTTTAAAAACTGGTCTGGGATGAGAAAGATTCTACCATATGTCAATTCTCTTGCTCCTGGCAATTTCTTAGTCCTCATTATTCATCACTTCTGTATTGTCCCATTAACTGTTTTATATGTCTACTCCTCTTTGTTAATGTCCTGCAAAAGTAGAATTCCTGATACACACACAGTTGACATCTGTGGACTACAAGAGAATTATATTGTGCAATGCAGGTAAATATGAAAAGCACAAACACATGTACAATACAGGCTTATTGTGTGTATTTTGTATTCAGAACTTTTGAGTTGAGTGTCTTGAGTACAGAGTGTGGTTTTGTTTACCTCTAGGACTGTGTAAAGATGGTCAGGAACACAGGAGTGTCTTCCTTCTCCTTTGTCACTGTGCATCGGGATGGATGGGGGCTCCAGAAAGCTGAAATTAGGTTCTGTTTCCTCTGTTAGCTGTGTCACATGGAAGAAGCAATTATTTTACAGGTCAGTAATTTGTCTTATCATTCTCATTCCTGCCAGCTTTATCTAAACCCACTGTATTCCAGGAAACAGGAGTCTGTTAGATCAGCAAGACAGGGTCTCCAGCCCTGACTGAAAAACACTGTGGACTATGGGTCTTACAAAGTGTTCTGGCTACAAAGATTTTGTTGCCAAGGCAAGTAGGATGTAATGTGACAGCAAACAATTATCCACATCCTGGAAATAGAAATAAACCTGTATATTTAAATATACACATCTGTACATGCATTTCTGTTTGTCTGGATAAATCCATTAAAAAAGAACACTTTCTTTGCCTGATCTTTGGTGTAGCAGATGCTGGGCTATAGGAAATATTGCTTTTCTAGAAGAGAGTGGACTTCTGTTCTTAATCTTGCAGCCTTACTTTAATTGTTTAGAGCTGCTGAAGGGCAAGATGAACAGTGTGCCCTTCTGACATCCCATATTCCAACTTGACTTGTTCAGTATATATAAAGGTGTTAGAATACATTAACATTATTTTCAGATCTTTGATTTTTGACTTGGAAAATTATTGGTTTCAGCTTCTCTGACAGATGGCTGAGGAAAGAGCAGTCTGTGCTTTGTGCTAAATGTTTGTGTGAGAATCTGAGGAAGTGGAATTAGTGCAATTAACATAAAAAGCCATTTTGGCCTTCCAAAATGTGGGAATGGAAAGTCAGTGAAACAGAATGACCCATTACCTGCCTAAAATAAAATTAACTGACTGCAGCTACAAAATCAGACCAGCTCAGTAAATGTACCTTTCTGAATTCACAAGCCTTAGAAGTGATTATCCATCATGGATGATGCACCATACTGGCTCTGATGTTAGGCATCTCCATCCTTTATATGGCAAAGATTATGGCATGCCATCAGGAAACCCACCATCTACCACATGTATCCAAATTCTGCCTTGTAATGCGCTAGAAAAAATCAATAGGAAATGGCATCCTGAACTGCAGATTCACATTCACTTGAATCCTAATATAAACTTATCTACTCAAGATATAAATGCATGATTTTGATCTGAAAATGTGATGCCCTTGACCAACATTTGTTCCACTCTTTAAGACCCACCACAAAAAAATTATTTGTGATAATCAGGAGTGGATTTACTGGAGGGAAGATGGAGGGTTACATCCCATTCTCCCTGTACACTATGTGCAATCCAGACTCATGTGGGGAGAGTTAGGCTGTGTAACTTGAGGAGGGCTATGCACTTTGGCCTTTCTGCTCCCCAAGACCACCAAAGAAGGACTTTCATCTCTACTTTGCCTTCTAGAGGTAGGTGGAGGCTAGGGGACTGAGCTTTTGGAGAGATGCAGTCTGGAGAAAGGCAGTGGACAGGAGCTGCCTCCAAAGGGAGTGTGATGTTGCTAAGGGGCAGATGTAGATGTGTAGATCCCTTCGTGCTAAGGGGTAGGTAGAGAGGTGTTGTCTCTCTACAGCTATGAGAACAGCATACCATGCCTGTGTCCTGGCTTACAGTTACATCCAGCTCTGCAATCACATTTGGATTTTTAGAGGTGAGGAAAATTTGTGTGCTGTGTTCCCCAAGACTCATCTTACTGGTTTAGTTCAGAGGCTATAAAATCTATTTTTTATTCATTATTAATAGTACCACTGCCTCTTTGCCCTTTCCTCCTCCCAGACTGTGATGGCTCTTGCCAGTCTTCCTCTCAACACTCACACTCATGTACACACCAGAGCCCAAAACTTCCACCACAAAGATTTCAGTGAAGACACTGTTCTAGGGACATCCCATGGGGAATAGATTTCTGTTGACCTCTATCATATCTCACAAGCTTTCCCAGATTTTCCAAAACTATGAAGGGAATGTGCTATACACAGAACAATTTGAAACAATACAGTTGTCTCCTTTTTAAAGGCAGGAAGTGAAAATGCAATATTTACTCCTCTGCAATTGCCAGTGAAGGTAGGGATTGTATTAACAGCATTAGCTGGAATTTAACCACAGTTAATGAAAACATGTCTGTGAACTAGAAAAAAATGCCATTATATTTCCAATGACACAAGTAAATAATGTTTGGAATGTTGGACTAGCTGAAATGTAAATGCATTGGAGCAGTCATTGCACAGATACAGAGAGAAATAAAGGAGAGTTAACCAGGAGAGGGGAATGGGCCCTCCTCTGCGTGGGGGTGGGTTGCTCAGTACGTTAGAGAAGAACCACGCAGGCATTCAACTCCCCGTCTGAATCATGGCTGGAACAAGCTCTGGTGAGAAAAAGTCCCTGGCCCCAGGGACATTTAAAAAGGCCAGAGAAGCACCATTGTTGAAAAGGTTTAACACCACTTTGCTTTTAAATTGGGCCCTGAGGACAATGGTTAAATAACTTGCCTAAGATAATAAAAAAGCCTGGAGGAAAGCCCAACAACCAAAATTCCTATCCCAGTGCAGTGCCGTATCTGTTCCCAATCTGCTGGGATGTGTGGGCTCTGCACCTCAGTCAACACTTGATGCCTCAGCTCAGCTGCTCCCTATGCTCTGCCCAGGAGGTCTGCCCCAGGAAGTTCAGATGCTGGAAAGATCAGGAAAAGGAGTGAACCAGGTTTGTTTATGGTATGTTTTTAGCACTTATTTAACACTGAAGTTACTCTTGAGATTAGCAGAGTCCAGTAAATGTGAGCTGTTGATGAACAGCAAACACAGCTGTAACATTCAACACAAAAAGAGTAAGCAGCTCCCCATGTCATTGTGTATGATGTGGTATGGCCAGCTAGAGCAGAAGTCCTATGAGGAGTGGCTGAGGGAGAAAAGGAGGCTCATTGGAGACCCTAACACTCTCTCAACTGCCTGAAAGGAGGTTGTAGACAGGTGAGGGTTGGTCTCTTCTCCCAGGTAATCAAGAGGAAACAGCCTCAAGTTGTGCCAAGGAAGGCTTAGATTGCATATTGGGGAAAATGTCTTCATCAAAATGGTGGTCAACCACACTGGAACAGGCTGCCCAGGGAAGTGGTGGAGTCACAGGTGGAGTCACAATCCCTGGAGGTATTAAAAAGACATGTAGAGGTGGTGCTTGGGTACACGGTTTAGTGATTGATTTGGCAGTGCAGGGTTAATAGTTGGACTTGATGATCTTAGAGTTTTTTTCCAACCTAAATTATTCCATGATTCTAAGAGTCTATCTTCTATTTCTACAGCCATCAACCAGACAAATTGCTCCATTGTTTCTCTTTGCTTGGATCAGGCTCTTAGCTGGGATAAGTTGGTGTGATGTATACAAGCTTGAAACATTTCTTCAGAGCAATAGGTGGCAGAAAAAGTGGAAAAGAGAAAGGGTTGCAGTTCCTAGAGAGAAAGAACTATTCAACTGTATCTTTAGAAAAATTATTTATTGGAATGTTCTTCTCTGTGGAAGCCCTAGTCACTGCCCCTCAGCTCTAGCCATGTCAACTGGGCCATTCCTTGTATTTGGTTACCTTTTTGAATGAGTCAGCTGACTAAACTGTGTCATTTGAGGGGGAGATAAGAAAGAAATTGAATATTCCTTCTACGTATTTGTTCACTTTTTTCACATATCCTCCAAATTATGAATTCAATAAGGAAAACACGAGGCAGAGCCTTGAGGAAAAACAAATAATTTGCATTGTTTCTTAGGATGCTGGAAAGCCCTAGGTGCCCAAACACTAATCTCTGTAGGAAAAAAAGAATATAGCACATTTTATCAAGCATGCATTCTTCTGGGTTTGAATTCATCAGTTAACTCCCTGATATTCTCCTTGTGACATGTAATTTATGCTCTCATACATCACTCTGAAAATTGGCATAGTGCTTCTTTTCTTCCTGTGCAAGTTTTAGTCTCTTTTTTTAAAAACATACATTATTTCCAGTTTATAAAAATCATCTTTAAAATAGACTTTGGGCCCTGTTTTTAGGTATTTCAATGTCAGATGTCCAATTCCTTTGGAAACATGGGGTATTACACATTAATAGAGGCATCTGTCTGTGTGTGAGCAGCCACACCTGGTGCCTTCAGGCTGCCTCATGGCTGGTCCTCCAAGAGGTCCACAGATAATTTCTTCCATGGCCTCTCTCATGTTTCAGACCTTATTTTTTTTTTTAATTTATTTTTTTAAAGGCATTCTCAGAGCATATTTGCCAGGTCAGGCCTCAGACAGAAGACAGTTAGAAATGAGGCTGTGTCTTCCCAGTTTGCACTTTCTATCTGTTAAAGCAGTGTACTGGGGTATGTGAAGCTGAGGTATTCAAACCCTGTTTGAAGCACAGATCATCATCTGGTTGGTAGTGTGCCTTACAGAAACTTTTGGTGTAATTTTGAGGTGTGTTGCCCTGAGCATCACAGATCAGATCTCTCTTACTTTGAATGATTCACTGTATTGTGGGCTTGATGTTGCCTTTCTCTTTCAAGACCCAGGTGAATTCCCCTGCATCATTCTGGTGTGAGATGCTGCTCGGAGTTTTCATTACACAGTACAAATGAAACTTAGTCACAGACTTCCAGATGTCTCACCTCTCCCTGAAGACTCTGACAGTCTGCTGGTTGGCTGCCTTCTGTAGATCTCACTTACAAGTACTTAAGTCTTGCTTAAGTATATTGCCAAGGAATACCTTACATTTTAGGGCTTTGAGGATGCTTGTGTGTCGAATTTTCTGTCTCTGGAAATTTCTTGCCTTTGGATAGCATCCCCATTGATGGGTACAGTATTGGTTACTTATTTTTCAGCATCTCATTGGAAGTGACATCTTGGTTCCAACATCCCACACTGTACCTGGTTGTCCATACAACCTGTAACATGAGGAAGCTTTGAATCAGCCTCCCCAAGTGATGAGCTTACACCCTGGCGTACAAGGAACATGGAGAGTTGTTTGCTTGAATAGCTGCTAAGGTTATTAATAGTTTTAAAAAACATCCTGGAAATTCTTTTCAGTCCATTCTTAGTACTCGTTGACCTCAAAGTGGCAACCACATGAAAAAATGTTGGGAGGGGAAGCACGAATTAATACAAGAAAATAGAAACCACATGGCGGAGGGAGGGAAGATCAACAAGGCAATATTACTGAAACAGAAGATTCTTTCTCAATTCTCATCCCACCTCTTCTCCTCCTCAGCATTTTTTATCAGGGTTACTGTTTTTTAATTGTTATTCTTTCATATTCCTGTAAAAGGGTGAATCTGTTCTGTTGGCTTGTCTTTCTCCAAGCAACAACCCAGGAGAAATAGTATTTTTGACTGGTATTAATTATTGCCACTGTTAATTGCAAGGAAGTCTTGTCTGATCTTTTGTGCTGTTCTTAGATGTCTCATCCCTTCCAATTTGCCTTGTCAGTAGGTTTAAGGGGGATTTGGGGCATGTTGGTATCTTGAAGAACTGAGCCTGAATAAAGAAAGTCACATTGCATCTAATCCTGTCAAAAGACTTTGAAGTGCTATTTTGCATTATGAAAGCTGCACATTTGTACTATAATTGAATAGTAATAATGATAGCTTAACTAATAAAGATGGGATTTCAAAACACATTTTTCTTTCAAAGCTCAGCCTATAATTCTTAAATGGCTCCTTGCCAAAGTTTTGAAAGCCAAAGATTATTATTTGTCAGCTATTAGAAATTGTGTGTTAAAAGTCTAATCTCCTGCATTTTGTGCTGTGTGTACTTCAGAGCTAACAGGGCTACAGAAATATTGTTTTGGAAGCATCGCATGTATTCCACAACTGCTGGGAATTTGTTGGCCCTGGCCATGAAGAGGATGAAAATGGTTATTTTAGCATATATTTAGAAAATATTTTTCCATCTGGTCAGTAGAGAGGCAGATATAACCCTTATGTAGTGCATAAATGGAAATTTGAGCTCCTACCACCACAACATATGATCTTAAGGGATAGCCTATACAGGGAAATGATATAACACTTGTATCCCGTATGTAGCCCTCACTTCCTTTCAATACTGCTGTGTCTTAGTAGAAAAGTTATCAAGCAAGCGTTTGTAATTTTCTCATGCTACTTTGTAGTTGCATCTCTAATGATGGGGCTCTGCTATTACCTCAGCTTCTCAAAAGAGTTTCTTTTCTTGTTTTTAGATTTACAAAGTTTCTGATACAACAGCTGGTAATGGGCATTTTGAGATTGTATTTTATTCCTCTCATATTTCAGTAATTAGACACTTGCTAGTGTTGTGTAACAAATGTATGACTCTTTTAGTCTGAGAATCCTCTTTTGTCCTTTATCATCTTCATTTTAACTCCCATAGAAGCACAATAAACACACTGTGCCACCTTTTCCACCTTGTCTTCAGCACTAGGTCATAATACAGGTGTTACATCTACACCTGCTTTTGTTACATTCCACAGTAGTGTGCAGTCAGTGTACTTCTACACATCCTTGACATAAAGAGAGGCTTTGTCATGATGATATAATTTGTTTTGTCATGTGACCAAAAGAGGAACCTTCTGGATTATTAACTGATCAGTATTGGTAGACTGGTTTTTCTGGAAAAATATTGCCATGAGCTCATTGACTTAAAATCAAGGCAATTAAATGGAATAGGTGAGGGAAAAGGTACCCACTCAGATTTGTTTCATGATTTTTTTTTTGTAATCCAATTTATCATTTGCACTATCTTAAAAGATGAAACTAAATTATCTTTTTATCTTCCTGTGATTCCACATTTTTTCAGAAAGTATGGTCTCTATGGTGTCCATGGTTTTCTAATAAATCAAACAGAATTCAGATCTCAGTTGATCCCAAGAGCACAAAGTTTGAATCATAGGTTGAGCATGAAGAGGTCAGTGAGGTCTTGCTCATCTAGCTCCTTCCTCTGTATTTAGAACGAAGGAATTCAAACCCCATTAACTCTGTGGACTGTTTAAATCCCAGCTGAAAGCCAAACAAAAGGGAAACATTTTTCCAAACATGCTGAATAAACCAAGCAGCTCTACTCAGGATCAATTTCCTTTGATAAAGAGAATTATTTGATATTTTCTGCTGCCTGTGCAGTGCCACCACCATAGTCCAACTTTTGCCAACATTGCAGGCAGAAGTCTCAAGAAATCACCTCAAAAGATTTCACCAGAGAAATGTGGAGATAGATGTAAGGACAATGCCTGACCTTACATGGGCTTTGCATTGCTGTAGAAGGTGTGAATTTATTTGATCTGATCTTCTCCTGAATCATAGTGATAGGTGTTGCGTTTGGGATCACCTTAAAGTAGGAACAGTCAAAGGCAGTCAATCTCCAACCCTTAGCTTTGGATATGGACATTCCTATTTTTGAGTAGGTACTTTCATGTTTCCTTTAGGTTAGGTTCTCCTGAAGAACACTGAGGAATGACAAATGATTGCAGTTCTACATGGCAGAAGTTTTATAAGCACATATATTGTCTAGGCATAGCTGTGAGATGATCTGGGTTCCTTGGTTAGGAATTTCAAAACTGAAGTTCACAAAGGTCATGGACCTGTGGCTATTTGAGATGTAGATGTCTCTGTGCCATCATTAATTTGGAAACAAAATGCTGAAGACAGATGTGCTAAAGGGCCTATCCATATAAATATCTATTTTCCAAGAACATGTTGGAAAGATGCATTAGATCCCATCAATTTAATGAAACATTTACAAAACCTCTGAATGTCTAAACAATTATCAGTTGCTTCATTTATTTAGACTGCTTGCTTCTACTTCTACAAATAAACAGTTGCTCTCATTCCATTACTGTTCTTGCTACATATGTAAAACTGTCATGCAGCTGGCAACTCGTTTTTGTTGAATCTTGGCTCATGAGAGACAGATCTGGAACATATTTGCAGAGAGAAATATTGTGGCTTCTCTAGAACTACAGAGATCAGAAACTTTTTGAAGGAGACCCCTTTGCATGTAAATACAGTTTGAACAAGGCCACATACAGATAAATGAGTAGAGAAAGAGCAGTCTTAGCAGGGATACATATTTCACCCTGTAGGAATTTTGAAAATAAAAAATACTCTAAACAGATGGACCATCCCTTCAATCGACTTTCTTTACAACAGTGAAACACTCATATATTTTACATAAACATGAAGACTGGAAATCAGTAGGACTCCTAAAGATGGCATTGATCACAAGTGTGACTTGTACCACTAGATTTGAGGGGTTATTTCACACCTTTAAGCCCACTATTCTTCAGGAAGGGAGCTTCTACCTCAAGCACTTCTGTATATGGCAGGTGTGTGAGATTTGGCTCTGTGTTTTTTTGTGCTCTGCACAGGCAACCAGTATGCACTTATCCAGCTGCACAGCTTTAGAAAATGTTTTAATTAATTGGACTTATCACAAGGGACAGCATGGTGGCAACGTGCATGGATTTCATTATTTATAGTGTTCTGCTAATTCATGATGGAGTTGGAAGAAGCAAGAGTTTTTTTAACTCTGCTCTAAAAGTTCAGCCTCTGCTTTTTGGTTTTTTTCTCCTTTTCTCACTCATTCTTACCAATAAGGATTTTAAAAGCCAAATATGCTCGCATGTAC